>APFE030958700.1:0-21440 GCA_000404065.3 Pinus taeda
TTTCAGGTGATGCACCACCTCACACTAGTTCACTTCCATCCCCTTTGGCTGCTCCTCCTGGCTAGCCAAAGTAGAAAACCGGCCAGCCTAGAATCCTAAAATCAGTATACGTGCACCTCCCCTCCCTAACTCACTCACTCGGGTCAGTGTCAATCTGTCCGCTCTTTCTTTTCTCACATTGGTTGTTCACTCAGCTTCAATCTATTCATCTCTTTCTTAGTTCGCTCAGCTTCAACCCTTTCTTGTTCGCTCAGCGAACTCCTTTAGCTCTTTAACATCACATCACATCACTTCTTTCTATCTGTCTATCTTTCTTTATCTAGTTTGGTATAGATTTATATGGATTTATAAGCTATATAGATTGGTATATAGATTGGTATTGTAGACAGTATTGGGTATCATTATAGGTACCGGTATATATATATATCTGTTGGCAATCAATCTAATCAATCCAATCAATCAATCTCAATCTGTCTCTCCTTCCTATATCCATCACGTAGACTTCACTGAACGTCACTTCTTACAATATCCTTCACACTGAACATCACCCAAGCAATGATTGCATTATAAACATTATTATCCAACAATAAGCACCACCTTCCTTCTCTCATGCTTGTCCCTCCCTCCCCTTCCTTTTTTCCATATTTGATAAAAACCTACCTCTTCATTATTCCAGCCAGCAAGCATCCCGGTATCCAAGGCCAAGCCAAGTAGCCCATCTAAGTGGGTGAGCAGAGTCAATGGTTAAGTGTGTGAAATTAGTAGTCCCAGCCAAGTGGTTTAAAGGATCTAAGCCAACTAGGTGAGCTAGTCCCAGGTAACATCCGTAGTCCCATGAGAGGTGTACAGGTGGGAGCCTAGGAGGTGTACTATTTAGTGTGTAGGCCCATGTTTCTTGGCCTGGTGGGAGCGTGGTGATCCTGCCCTAGTGGTCCTGAATTGATTGGCCTGTCTTGTTGGTTTTTTTCCAGTTGTTATTGGTGGTCCTTGTCCCTAGCTAAGGTTGGCGGGGGGGGGTTATGGGGGTCCCTATAAGTGGCACAATATATTAATATAAACATATTATATTATATCCCTATAAATAGTTAGGGGATATGAATAGTATAACCATATATAGCCCCTATATTATATTATACTATAGTTATATTAGGGTATATATATGTATTATAGCTACAAAAGGATATACCTATATACTATTATAAGGGGGCCTCGTACTATATTATATATACTATATTATAGGCTATATATATACCCCTATATTACTATAATATTATATTATAATATATATATTATAGTATAATAATATTATATATAGGGTTATGGTAGGTGGGGTTATAGTGATAATAATATTAGGGGGTTACATAGGTAATATATAGGATATAGGGGTATAATATTATATAATATAGGTATATTATAGGACTTAATATATTAGGGATATATATTATATAATATATATATATATATATATATATAATATATATATATATTATATATAGATATAATATATATATATATCTATATCTATTATATATATATATATATATATATATATATATATATATATATATATAATTATAATATATACCTATTATAGGTATATTTATAGAATCTAAAGGCCTTGTATGTCGCATTTACAATTGCTCTAATTAGACTTTTATTAAGGCATTTACCAATAAGTGTATAATAGGGGTTTTCAGGATTTCGACCGGCTATGATGCTCCCAGGCATGATGAAAGACTTGGGTCAATAAGAACTGCTTATTAATAATGTTCCCTCCGTTCTCGGTAAACCACTTATGATTCATCTCATTCCAAACCGTTCTTATCAACCGCTATAGCTAACTCCTCACCCGAGCATATGACTGAGTGTTCTCTGTAAGTAATAGAGGATATTAAGGAAATAATAGTATACTAACATACTAGGATACTCTATATATTACTACATTAATATATACGGTATATCTAGGTTTTATCCCTAATATTATCCCTTATAAATTAGTATACTATAATAGGAATAACCTATATATCTATATTATAAGGGATATTAATATTATTATATATCTTATATTATTATAGTTACTAATAATAATATAATATAATATATATTAAGGTATAGTATTTTAGGAGTTTATAAATATGAGTTATAGGCGCAATTACCACTCTCTATTTGTATTTGTGAAATTATTTGTAAAACAATATGAGCAAGCTTCTCTAGACTCCCCTATACCCACCCCATTTGGCGCTTCTTTTTATTGAAATCCAATCCTGTTAACTCGAGCTCAAGGTATTTTGGAGAGAGCCTCTCACATACTTCAGACTCTCCTGTCTCCTCAAGCTCATGCTTTTTTTTTGTGATTGGTAGAATGGAGCCTAATGGGAATATTCTACATTATGTAATATATCCCCTAGAATAGATATCCCTACTATTACTATAAGATATATAATAGTATTAGGGTAATAGGACTAATAGGGGTATCCCCTATATACCTAATATTAGTATATATATAATTAGGATATATATATTATATACTATAGTATGTTATGTTAGTCGAGCTATATATTAGGGTTTAGTCCTTCTACTCTAGTTATATTATTAATCCTAATAATATATTATCATATTGGCTCACTATTAATTATTATGAATATAATATTCCTAACCAGGATCTTTTGATATAGTATGTAATATCAATAGTTGGGTAGAAGATTGTATGAGCCTACATGAAGGGGTTGTCCTTCCGGGTCATAGGGTATTTGGTCGATCGCCTCACTACATTTCCACAGAATGGATTTGAAGGTTAGATATGCTCCCCACCCAGCAAGCCAAGTATACCTTTCACTGGGGGGAACAGAAAGGCATTCTAGTTTGATGGGCCAGGTAGCCATTCGCAACCCACGAAGCTATCTATTTTATATGATGCATCATGTAGACTCAATCCACAACCCAAGCAACAAGGAAGCGATTCTCAATGGGACACTTTTAGTTATGATTTACTGGTCTTGTCTGATATTTGAATTGACTCGATGGTCAGAACAACTTACTTGGCCTTGTTTCATTTACTACTTGCTTTGCCGTTGGGGAATTTCTTCAGTACTTGGCTTTGGGGGAGGGATTTGACTGTGCTGGGCCTTGCAGGATGGGATTTCATCTTGCCTTCACTTTGGGGAATGGGACAGTGCTGGTATGACTTATTGAATGGGCGTTGTTGAATTCAATTGGCTTACTTACTGGGTTAGCATTGTAGGATTGATTCCTTCTTGGGCCTTGGCATTGGGGATGGGATTAAATCCAATACTGGCATTGGTGTTGGGAAATTTATGAATTACTTTCCTTGGCATTGTGGGCAAGATGGAACAATTCTGGGATTACTTTCATTATTTCATGAGCATTCTAGAATTGATTGATATTCTTGACTAGGTTAGTGTTTGGGAATGGGCCATTGAGAGATTGAACTTTTTTTTTTCACTTCTCTTACTTATGGGATTATTGTTTTACATGCCGATTAGGATATCACTTACCAAAACATAATAAGCACCCTATTACTTATTTAGGAACTTCATATATTGACTGGTTGAACAGGCAAGCAAGATCACATGTATCACCTTATCTTTATTACTTACGTAGAGATAACACATACTCACCAAATGAGGAATAGATACCCTTACTCACACGCATGGAAGGGGGAAGGGAAGACATTAACACGACGGATAGTGTAGTGACAAGGCAGCCTTACAATCCGAACACGTAGAACATCACGACATTAACAATAGAACATGGACTCACAGAGGAGAACATCAAGGCATTACAATATGAACACGTATTGTATCTATAGCCCAACACAAACTCTCAAGTATAGATACATGTATCAACAAGAAGGCACCCACAAGAGGATTAGTTATGGCCTCACAATAGGAAGGAACATGTACTCACACAGAAGGATAGAGAGAGGCACGAATAGAATGAATATATAGCAGCCTTTAGATAGACAACCACCCACACAATAAGGAAAATGAATTGGACTTTATTTCAATAAATAGAAGAATCTTGTATACAAAGAGAGATATCGAATTATATATGTCATTTCGTGATGAATTATATATGTCATTACTCTTTAAGGCTTAACCATCCGTACGAGGAGAAGAAAGACTAGTTCGTGTCTCCTTGAATATAAGGTAAGACCCCAAACAGATATTGCTACTCGGCGAAGGCAGAATGACATATGTCGAATGATGTAATTACGTATATAATGAATGACTGGAATTACTGGTCGAAATGAACCAATTAGGTTTATATATGTCATTTAGTTTCGGATATCTCAATTGCATAATGACATATATAAAGAATGAACCAATCCTCCTCCTCTCCTTATTAGTCGAGCCGATGGTGGCCTTATTAGTAGAGCGTGCTTATGCACCCTGACGGACCTAACTAGATCATTGACAATATTTCTCATGGAATGACCTATCTCATTACGAAGCATGGCTCTCAATATTGAGGACCAATACGGTCTCGACTGCTAAGGCCGCCATCAATTTCTTATTCGACCATAAGGGAGAGGGCCACCATCGCAGGAGAGGATGACGGGGGTAGGCCCCTCAATTTGAAGGGTGCATAAGCACGCTTGACCATAAGGCCACCATCGGTGGTGCGGTGTGAGACAGGTGAAATGCCTACTGTATCGGAAAGAATGCATCAGATGGACGCGTTATCAGGGTGAGGAACAAACCCTCGACTAATAAGGCCGCCATCGTTGCCATTGCTGCCATCAAGAGGGTGAGTAAGCGAACTCTCGACTAAAAGGCCGCCATCACCCCTACTACTTTATAGGGGTCACTCACTATTCATATGGTGAGGGAAGGTGATTGATTGCTCACCCATCAAGGGTGAGGAGAGGTACGTAGTTGCTCGACTCAAAGGTCGCCATCAATGAGTAAGTAAATGGGAATGTATGGTGAGGACTGGCACGGTGCGTAAGAACACTCGACTGTCAAGGCCACCATCGGCTCGAATTCCCTTAGTTACTTATTTGAGAGGGGGGTCACCATCGATTTCTCGCTCGACCACAAAGGCTGCCATCGCCGCCATCGCTGTCAAAGGGCCCTACTTTTTCATAGGGTTTTAATGCTCACTCGTCATATGGGTGAGGGATGGAGTCACTCACTATTCATGTGGTGAGGGAGGTCGATCAACTTCTCTCTTCGCAAGTAGAGATAGATATCAAGATGTTTCTATCTACCTCAGTCAGATGGATAAGGAAAGATGTTGGGAAGGAGTCATCTATACGCAACCGTCAATATGAAGAGCATGCCGTGTCCGCGATCCTTCCTTTCCGGGACATAAAGAGAAGTCCCCTCCTAGTCTATCATAGTGAACCTCTCCTTGCAATGGGATGAGCCCATAAATTTGAGTGCATCTATGGCAGATCGAATCAGAGTTTCATCTGGTAGCCAGCTAGTATTTCAGCAGAGCATGCGTATAGTTTCTACGTTCAGTCAATCTACGCAGAGTGAATCGGTCTAAAGGTGTGTGCTGCACTCACAAGAGACTGTCGTAACCTAGTGGTGGGCAACGTACACGTGATGCTACGGTAGCAAGCCACTCTGAAGCTGACATGTCGTGAGCTTGTCACCGGTGGGTAGTACAGGGATAGGCTTGCGCTGGAATATGCCTTGATCCACTTGCCGTAGGAGATGTAAGTCCCTTCAAACATAAGGTCTTTCTCTTTAGATCACCTAATATAAGCGTCTTCCATAAAAGACCTGAACCACTATCCGGAGAGGAGTAGGTGCTCTCTATAATAATATAATATGCAATATATAATATATTATAGCTATAAATTATATTATACTATATTATTATAATAATATATATTATACTATATTATAACTATATATATACCCCTATAATATTATACCCTATAATATAGTAATAAACTAATATATATATATATATATATATAGTATATTAGGGCCTTAACAACAACTAGCCGCAACAATACTAATACAGAAACTCAATATAATATATTATATAGTTTAATATATATTATTAATACTATCCCTACTAAAGGATATTAATATTATAGTATTATAAGGATAATATAGGATATAATAGCTATATATAGTATAATATATATTAGGGATAATAAGTATACCCTATAGGGATATATATAGCAATATTATATTAATACTATAATATACCCCTATACTATATATAGGTATAATAGTATAATACCCCTATTATATCAATATATAGTTTATTATAATATATAAGGTATAGTATGATAGGGTATAGGGTATAGTGGTATATTATAGGGTATATATATAATATAGTATATACCCTATATACTATTATATAGTATATTATTACTTATACTATAATATATTATCCCTTATATATATATTATCCCTACTATTACTCTATATATATATTATAGTATATTATAATAGGGGTATTATCCTATAATGACCCTATAGTGTATATATTATATCCCTAATATATATTATTATATATAGTATATACCTCCGGCCATATTCCATTATAAGCTAGTAATATTACCATAATATGTTAATATCCGAGTAATATTAACATATAATATTACTGATACTATATTACGAGTTATAATTATTATAAGTGGTATAATTATAACACTTTGAATATACTTTATAGTATATTAATACGTTATAGGCCTATTAATATATAGTCTATATTTGGGATATTATATTAGTATAGGATATAGCTACCCTATATAGTTATTATTGGTATATATAGGTGAATAATAGTCCATATATTATGGTACCCTACAATGGATAACACCTTCAGGTTATTAAGGATTTAACTTCTGATGGACTTTACATGGTTCAGTCTTCCTCTCTGTATCTCTATCTGTCTCAATACCTATCCCTGATATTTCTTTTATTACTGATGTGTCCTCCGGAGGCCGAGCCCAAGTGTTAGCGTGGTAGGCATAGTTGGTCCCATCTCTTTGGAAAGTAGCTCCATCCAGTAGCATCTCCTATCTCCCATCTATGAACCCCATTTCTCTGGCCAATATCTGTATGGATCACAAAGAGGTTAATGGCCTTATGACTTGCCTACATACATGCTCGTAACTCTGACTTAAGAATTGCCTTTCAAATCGGGCCCCATCCAAATGTTAAAACATTCCCCTCAATTTCAATTAACAAATTAGGTGGTGCTACCCATGGCCCAAAGAAATCATGAGGGAATTGCCTACCTCTATACTGGATTTACCTACCTAGAGACTTTTCATTACCTACTCCTCTAGTTACCAATGTACTCTTCGGGTTGTTTACCTGCACTTGAGGGAGTTGTTTACCTGTGCTTGAGGGAAGGGAATTCTTTGACTGGCTTTTACTTTATGAGCTTACCTTAGATATTGGATTAGAGCCTGGATAGACCAGAGGTTCTTTCTTTAGACCCTTGATCCTAGATCAAAGATGGTGGAAAGTCTAGCCTGGAGAGATGGAAATAGATTACTTGTTTTCAGATTGTTACTTGTATTCATTGTGACTTGTCTAGAGGAGGGACGACTTACTTATTATTTGGGGTTTCTCACAAAGAGGAGATTGGGAGAGTTGGCTATGAGAAAGAGTATGTGAAAGCTTTGATAAGGATTTCATCTTTGTATACCTTGCATAGGGATAGACTATTTCTTTGGAAAGGATACCCTAATGTTCAAGCTTAAGACCAGATAGAGGAGCTTTATACTTGGACTTTATACCATCAGATATTTATTTTATTTATAGCGCTTAGGGAATAACATTGAAAACCCTGGAGACCAAAAATCAGAACATTACCCAACATATCATCTATGAAGAATTTCTTTAGTAGAGTGTCAAGATAGGTAGGCTGCGAAAAAAACCTTATGAAACCACTTACCCTTTTCTTTTCATAATAGACTGTACCTCAAGATAGGTAGGCTCGCTCTATCCTTGATCCTTCCTATGGTAGGCCTCCTTATGAAACCAGAATAAGACCGAGCTTAGGTGCCTCTCGATCAAACGGAGAGGAAGAATGGAATGAAGAAAATAACATATATAGAATACTTCGATTTGTCGCACCCCACCTTTATTTACTGCCCGTGCACCTATAGATCCCTTGACTAAGATAGAACCAAGCTTCGTTGCTTTCCATCTCATTCACTCCATCTCAAGTATCCGCCCTCACTTCCATGCCATCCCCTTATTTTGATCGTTAGAGCGTGCACTTGCCTCCCTACCTCTATCTCTAGACTGTTATCTCCACCGCCTTATCTCAACACCTTTGCTTGCTGAACCAGAAGCAAGGGCTGGATAGAACTCCCTCCCATTAAGGCTGGCTCTAGCTTGATCAGGCTGGCTCCGGGGTTAGTGAGGGTGGGAAAGCTTATGGTTTCATGTGACTATGACTCGTAATGGACAGATTTAGAACCCCGAGGGAGAATACGGGACATATTCTTATACGTATGAGACCTACCCTTGCTACACCTAATGGTGGTATATCTTATATAAATAGATATATATGGCCCTTTTAGGGAGCTTATATAAAGATCAACCACCTCAACGCCCTTCGGGACTTCTTAAACAAAATGAATACCACCTCAACACCCTTCGCTTCGGGACTAATATACCGAACGAAGAATGAAATGACTCAACCAGATTCTCCCTTTCCTTCCTATAGATTATCCCAAGGCAAGGATAGATTACCGGAACAAGATTGGCTGGATGATACTGGCTTCGGTCAATTCTTCCTAGAATTCCTTCCTTGTACTTTCCGGATGAGAACAACTAGCTTGGACAGATGAGAATGAACTACTTATTGGTTGGGTTAGCGAGCTATTGGTTCAAGAGCTAAGATCGTTTAGCAGCCCCAGTGATTAGAACTACTTGCTTGGGTTATCACTCCTTGCTGGAGGTGAGACAAGTGAATCAATCAATCTTGAAAGCCTGCCCCACCACCCCATAAGCACCAAAGTAATCAATCTGAAAAGCCAGCCACCTATGATTTGATTCTTTCTCAGAAGCTCATTGTGTGGTGTAAGAAGAAACTATCCAATGAAATTGATATCAAGGACAATGGTATTTTGTATTATTTGGGGGGTCTAGAGGTATGGCAAGGTGAAGGTGAAGTCTTTCTTGGGCAAGGGAAGTATTTTATGGATATTTTTCAGATATTTCAAATGTTTGAGTGTAAACCCTCTCCTGGACAGTCGAGCGTGCTTACGCACCCTCACCATATGAATAATGAGTGACTCTGTCCCTTGATGACACCTATGGTACAAAATATTCAGTTTCATTTTTAGTGAAGACAATGAGTTAGTTGATCCTACTTGGCACAGGCAATTGATTGGGTCCTTTATGTACTAGGTGAATACTAGGCCAAATCTTTTTTATACAGTGAATACATTGAGCCAAATTATGGTTAAGCCTTGCTCGATACCTACCAGCTGAGATGAGAAGATAGCAGGGGAATGAAAGGAGAAGGTAGGCCTGTAAAAATGGCTATTCCTAGGAGTTTGATTCTTAGAAGCTATCCCTATAGGATTTACATCCCCTGTCTTTTGTTTGGGAGCATGCCCACCTAGAGTTAGGTGCAAGGGACTATAACTAAGAATATCATAAACTACTACTGAGGAGATATAGATAATCATGGTGATGTATATGTCATCGATCGTCTTATGAAAGGTGGGGACCAAACTTTTGGGTGCATAAAAAAAAACAAAATCTCACCATACCGAGGATCCTCCTATGAGATGGCAAAGAGGTGCTCATTACTCCCAAGAGTCAGAAATACTGAGTTGAGAAGAGGCTAGTGCATGAAATACTAAAGAAATGGGTAGTGACATCTCCACAACTAACTTTGATAGGGTGGTCGTAATACAAGTGCAAGGGAAACAAACTCTAATTTGACCTGACTCGGGCTAGAATAATTCACGGGCAGTAATAAGGAGTAAGGCCTACTCCTTATTACTATATAAGGATATATATTACCATATCTATACTATATATGGGTAAGCTAAACTATAGGGTAACCTAATAGGAACTAATCATAATATATCCTACAATAATATACTAATGGGCTAATATTATTACTAATATTATGCTTATATCATATATTAAGGGTATTCCTACTATATATATAATATTACTAATAGGATACTCTTAACCCAGATTATGAGTTTGATGTTGAGCCCTCTACTCCTAATAGGGGTCAACATCAAACTCATGAAACCCTTATATCCCTGAGGAGAACCCTAATGCAAATATTGAGCTCGTAGCAAAAAAGACTTCTACTTTTGGCTGCTAATTCAATTGGGGTTGGCTCATGCCGGATTCAGTGTCTTCTGGGGTTAGAGACAGATTGGTTCTTTATATGAGATGAGATGAGCAAAGATCTCATTAGGTGTTAGATTAGTTTTGGTTTGGTTAGATAGTTGTTTAAAGCTTAAGCCAAACCTTAGCTATGGTCCTCCCTTCCCTGCTTAGCTTAATTCAGAGCTTGTCTTTATCTCTTTTCTCTTCAGACTTATTCCTTCCAGCTATTACCTCTCCTTCTAAGCTTCTTAATTAGATGAGTGGGTAGATGAGTTCAACCTTCTTAAATAGTGGGTAAGGATAGGCTTCTACTATACCTTCCCTATAAGCCTTCTAAGTAGGTAGGTGAGTGAAACCTTCTATGTGAGACTGAATAAGTAGGTGAGTCTTCTTCCAACTACTACCTTCTTTTCCCAACCTTCTTAGCTTCTTAAGTAGGTGAATGAATGGATATGACTCCTAATATTACATGTATATTATAATATATATGATATATTATCCCTTATTATATACTATAATAACACCTTTACGATTTACCTGGCATAGGCTCACTTACCTTAACTTACTTATCACGGGCTAGCTTCCCATAGAGCAGAGCTTTTCCACCGGCTCCCAGCCAAACAACATTCACAGGCAGACCTGGAATCACACTTGCTTTCAGATGTTGCTAGGTACCACGTATTACCTATTGGTATGGCCGAGCCTCAGGATACAATTCAGAAATTAGAACCCACTGGCTAGGAAAGAATAGACTAACCTTTATAGAAGGCAAGGGGGCCAACAGACATGTAACCAAGATGGGGCCTATACCCCGAGAAACCACTAACTCGTAGAGCATAAGATTCCTCATCAGAGGTTTGAAGGTGTACTTAGATTCATGAGAAGCATAATACTTTAGCAATAAAATGCCATCAAACCGAGATAAGTTATGGAAGTAAATAATGTTAATATAACACACGGTAAAGATGCTTACCTTATTCCCATATGTTACTAGCTGTGGATTCATAATCTATATACACATAACTAGTACTAATACAATTAGCTTTGTTCAATTCCTTCTACACCCCTATTCTAAGATTAAGGATGAGCTATTAATTCCTAGTGATAATATAAAGCAATCCCCTCACATAATATATTCCCCTATAGGTAATATAGAAGGGTCCCTATGGATATAGTTGTTAGCCTTTATGGGAGGATGACATAAGTAATGGTTTATATGTCATCCTTGGATCCCTTTTAACTATTTTGGTATGGAGCACTATTTTTCTTAAGCAGACCCTTATCTACCCCATGAACCACCCTCTGAAGGGCATCTTTTGTGATCATGCCCCAGTCCCCCTTCTCCTATAAATCCCATGGATTGCATCATGGGAGTGGCCTTGTGATAAAGGGGGAGTTCTATTGTTTCAGGAGGAGGTGGATCTATAATTGAGGCATGAGGCTCATGTTCTACCTTCTTGATTATATCCTCCATTGGCACTATCTCCCCCATATCCTCCACTGTCCACCCCACATCTTCGTCCTCATCCTCGTCATGGATCAGTATCCCAACAAATAATATATTATAATATGTATCTATCATCCTTAATAAATCAATAGGGGATACTAACTAAAGACTATTAGTTACCAATGATAACTAATAGAATAATAATATAGCTATGCCAAGCCAAGGAAATAAGTAAAGTGAAGTCTTCGTTATAGCCTATTTTCTTCACTCAATTTTGAAGAGTCATGTTTTCAAATTATATCTATATATAAGATTCTGGTACGATCCATTATGAGAGCGGAGATACCAGTAGATGCTAAAGCATTATTACATATATAATAGCAGTAATTATGCTTTAGCAGACAATGCTACTATGGGCATATGTCATTATGCATTTCTTCCAGTCATGAATTATATATGTCATTATGCCTTAGCAGATAATGCTGCTATGTGCATATATCATTATGCATATCTTTAACACCCCTTACTGGAAGGATGAAGAATTTGAAGTCTGAAGTATGAATATTGAATTGAGTTGGTGGAGCTAAGAAACACACACCCTTGGTGCAGATTCTTGAGAATCGGCCTGGTAATGATTTGATTATGAAAATTTGATTGATCTCGGTTGAATGAACAGACAAATAAACTTAAGATATATATAGTATATTATTGAAAGGATTACCTCACCATATGAATAGTGAGTGATTCCATCCCTAAGTTGACATTATTTGAAAAAGAAAGAAACACCCTCTCCTTATATTGAGAGCCCTCTCCTTATTAGTCGAGCATTCATTCCTCACCCTGCTGGGGGCACCCTCTCCTTAATAGTAGAGCATGCTTAAGCACCCTACTGGAAGTATTTCTATTTCATTGCTTTTACCTTCTTGATATGAGGCCTATGAACGATTTGAAAAGAAAGAAGGGAGGGGGATTAGATTTAGAGATAGAGATACTTGTATTTACGAATCTATCAGGGGTTGAATCACAAGACAAACACACACCCAAAACTATTCTCTTTGCTCAAATCCACCTAAAGGCGTCAAAAGGCAAGAAATATTCAGTGTCCAGAAAGCAAGCAGAAGAGCAGAGCGTAGTGGTTACAGCCAAGCTAAGGCGTACAAAAAGTGGAGTGTTAATATTTACCATAATGAATATTACATACGTTATAACACCGATAAGATTGTGTCCCATATATAAGTAACTATATCCTTAAGCTCATTGTAATTATATAATGATAAGCTTAACACTACCTTATAGCATGCTTACTAGATCCCCTCCTTTCATAATTCTATTTGTATTGAAATAAAACCTATCAATTCATTATTCTAGCAAGAAGCCTCATCATATCAAATGGTTAGAGAGAACCTTCCCAACAATCCCAAGCCAGTGAGCTTTTTTTATAATCCGCAATATAACCATCCGATCCGATCCACAGGGTTAATGAGCCTGATCCAGCTGTCCAATCTGATTGAGCAATAAATTCCTCCCTCCCTATTGTGTGGAAGGTAAGTAACTCGATCACGAAGATAAGACTCTGGATCATGATCTGGAACATAATAAATGGCTTCATCTCCTTCTTTCTCCCTTCCTGAAACTGCCTACCTTTCCTGGTGAAGCGGCAGCCTGGCGACTCGCTATTGGCCTTTTTGGTGCCTACTAGATAAATAGAGAGATTGGAACCAGACCGGACCAGAGGGAAAGGGAAAGGGGCCCCAGACAAGAGGTAAAGGGAAAGGGGATGCCAGAGGGAAGGGGAACCTTTGGAGTGTTCTCCGGACTTTTAGTATTTTAATGGGTTGAGATAAAGAAAAGCTCCGACTTAAGCTAAGGAGGGAAGGCAGGACCATAGCTAAGGTCTAGCTTAAGCTTTAAACAACTAACTGTCTGTAGCTCCGTAGCTTTATAGCTCTAAGCTATGTCTGGGCCCAATCCAAATTATGGTCCCTAAACGTAGCTTTATAGCAGGCGACTAGGCTTTAGCTTTCAAAAATCTATGCTACGACATCTTAGGATTGGACACCACCAAAGGAATGGACACACAAGAGAAGAGCAGGATCATGCTAGGTGAGATGGAAAGAGAGATCGACTTACTAATAGGATACACTTTCAGATCCACTACACACACAATCACAACAAATGGAGATAGAGAAATACATCACAAAGAAAGAGAGATATATTGATATCTGAAACAGAGCATTAGATCTATTCCATTGATTTATATAAGCATGAATTTCTTATTTATTACGTGCTATAGTACACGCACCTAGCGCGTTTCTCAATCCAATAGATGTTGTCATCCCAATTAGAAATGCCAGGTTTCAACGAGATGGATATCTAATTCCTTTTCTCTCAAACAATGAACTTTAAGTAAGGCTAAGACTAGCTCTTTTTCTTTTACATTACCCATTGCCATGGACTATATGTTCCTATTACAGCAGCTATAAGTTCAGTTGTTCAACTTTGATTGAGTCCCAATTGTTCACAATGAGTAATTCAATCTTATTAAGTGCTTATACCTACTACATTAAGGAATCATGAACATGTTACCAACCAAAAGTAACAAGGACTATGTTACTCTTAATTATGGGCTAATAATCCGATAGGATAGCTCCTAGGGCTATTCAAGGATAGGATCCCTCATCTCGGTAATATGCCCTAGTAAATACTATCCCTTCACTCATAATATGGGATAATATGAAATGCGACATGGCCAAAACAAGGAGCATATAGCCCTTGGGATGGTTATATATTACCATACGAAAGATACTCTGTATAAGGTGGGAATTATAGCCCTAATATTATATCAGGTATACCCTAGTACCCTAAGTATACTATCCTATTTATGTTTTCTGCTATACTATTAGGGAGTTATCCTATGCTATGATTCATAGGATAAGTATTGTTTATTTAGACCTAGTATATAGTTCGTCCTCATTATTTATGAGGATCGATTTGTGGTACCAAAGGTTCAGACATCTGAACCAAGACAGTTGGGTGAAGAACATTAGTTTGGTGGAAGGCTTATCGAGTCTTCAGAAGATGGAGACAGTTTACGAAGGATGCATGTTTAGGAAGCAACATCGACATAGTTTTCTGAGTGATGCCGGCTGGAAGGTAGATAGACCTTTCAAGTTCATTCACAGTGACATCATGGGTCTAGTAAATGTTGTCACACAAGGAGGGAACCAATTTGTACTTACCTTCATAGATGATCACTCACGGTGCTCACTTAATAGGGAATCACAGTAATACTTACACTAATCAGAGCTGTACCTATTGATTATTGATTAGCTTAAGCTGGAATGGTCTCTGTAACTATAAGAGTATAAGAATCACTAGTTACTATTACTATTTCTTTGACTAGTAACAAGCATAGTATAGTTTAGGCAATGATTGATTACAGTTATACAATGGGATAAGCTTGTTTCTATATTCTTATAGGGATTCAATAGTATATAAGTATACCCTATATGGTAATAGGTCATGTTTACCATTATTAGTTAGGGGTTCATTGACTTATATAATATTAATTATAGGGTGATTATATCCCGGATTATAATCACTCGACTATCAAGGTCGCCATCGATTTGGAAGCTCGACCATCGGGCCGCCATCAATTTCTCACTCATCCATCATATGGGTGAGGGACATTGGCCTACACTTACTTATTTCTTTCCTTGGCCAGCATTGATGACGGCCCTCCTACATCGGGAGAGTGACTTCGTGCGTCAAGGAAGAGCCATGAAAAGACTTTCCAGACCAAGCCAAGGAAATAAGTAAAGTGAAGTCTTTGTTATAGCCTATTTTCTTCCCTCAAATTTGAAGAGTCATGTTTTCAAATTATATCTATATACGAGATTCTGGTACAATCCATTATGATAGCGGAGATACCAGTAGATGCTAAAGCGTTATTACATATATAATAGCAGTAATTACGCTTTAGCAGACAATGGTGTTATGGGCATATGTCATTATGCATTTCTTCCAGTCATGAATTATATATGTCATTATGCCTTAGCAGATAATGTTGCTATGGGCATATGTCATTATGCATATCTTTAACACCCCTTACTGGAAGGATGAAGAACTTGAAGTATATATACTATTACTTGGTTCCTATGGTAAATACTAATCTAGCCTTATAGTGGGAAGCTCGTAGTATATATATTCCCATCGGAATCATTACCTTCTTATGACCTAAATGTGACCCATTTCAGTTCATGGCACTGATTCTGTGTAACAGAAGGGTTGGTGCTATCGATAGCTTTTGTGATTTGAATGGGGTTCCAATGACTCAAGATGCTTCTGCATTTGCTTATCAGATCATGAGTTACCTATTGCTGAACCAAGAAATGGCTAGGCTCATGAATCTTCTTCCGTCTCCTTCAAAGGAAATACAGGATTTGTATGTCTATTTGAGAGAGGAACTTCGTCTTTTATTTTGGAAAAAATTGGATATGAATGATCATAAGTTTGCTATCGTAGAGTATCGTTTCACAAGAAAGCTTGTGAAACAAATATTTATGCCTTTGATCTATGGTAAGAGTGTGATAACCTGGGCTGAAGGTAAGTATTCCTCCTTTGCTTATCGCGAATAAAGGGAAACATACTAATCATCGGAAACATAACTCATAGCAGCACGAACGGACACATGCCTAGGCTCATCGGAACTCATGTTGTATCAAGGTCAAGGTCAAGAACTTCAATGTCTCTCATCATACCCACCGTCAAGAAGAAGAAGGCCGAAGAAACAAGAAGAGGAAGGAAAGGAGAAGGAGGGAAGGAAGGGATAAGGGGCATGAGAGGAGAGAACGCCAGCCGAGATCAATGAGGACTAGTAATGGGACGAAAGGAGTATGGAAGTAAGGGTAGGTGCCATCTAGGAGCCTATAAGATAAGGCTTATACAGTACCTCAGTGCCTATCCAGAGATACCATGGGAATTTAAGGATAAGATAAGAGGATTAATATCCAATACTATATAAGGATTATAACGAAGGTATAATGACTGCCTGCTCTCCTGTACCAGTACCTATAATACTAATAGTTGATCTTTCTGGCTAAGTTATCAGTGGGCTGGCTATCACGTAGATAATCTGGCCCCTACTATTGACTCTCATTATTAGGGCACTCACTTCAGAGCTAAAGGATATATTCACTTACTTTCTTCCTGGTGGCTTTCTTCCTGCAGGTCTGGTTTAAGTGTGTTCATCTAGTTAATTTCTCTAGAACCCATCCAAATAGCAGGAATTTAGGCTATTCTTGTCATCAATCAGGGCTATTGAGGTATAAATCGTGAGGCCAATAAATAGACTAATTTCGTGCAACTTTGTTAACGTATAATAATATAATAAATGCCAACCATACCGATAACTCAGGTCAATCGAAAGAGCGATTGAGGGACCCTAGATAAGAAGAAGGAAGGTTTTTGACTCCCAAGACCCATCAAGGTTTGTTGGAGTGCCAATCCTTCCCCTACCTCAAGGATAGAAGGGATAGTGACTCCCATGCCCTCTCAAGGCTTTAAGGAGTTATTCTCCCTTCCCCTTAAGACCGGCAATACAGTGACTCTCATGCCCCCTAAAGGCTAGATTGAGTTATTTTCCCTCTCTTAAGGATGCGCAAGTAGGCTCGACCATGAGGGAGAGGACTAGACCCACCGGGATAGAGGAGAAAAAGATCTTGACTACCACTATCACAAGAGAGGGTATTATAAACAACTTCTATAATGGTATAACTATACTTATACGTGTTAACTACATGTTATAGCCATGCTTTATTTCCCTAATATAGAAGTAACTAAGAAATGAAATTGTAGTTACTTATAGGACTAACCGGATATCCCCTAATTCATTAACCCTATTAACAGCTATATATATAATATATAGAGAGGGGTTATATATCCCATATACTAAACACCTATATCCCCTAGTTATATTGCATATAATAATATATCCTAATATATAGGTATATACTATATTAATAAGCCTTATATTATATGAATATAGTATAATAGTATAGGGATATAATATAGGGTCCTTATATCCCTATATATTAGGATATACTAATATATATAGGCTATTATATCTAATTATAGTATATGTATATATATATATAATATATAATCCCATATAACTATAGTATTCCCTATTAGTATCCTTAGGGATATTACTATTATATATATTAGTAATATAATATATATATATATATATATATTATATATATATATATATATATATATTAGATATATATATATAATAACCCTATATTATATTATATTATCCTATTATATATATAATATTATATAGTTCTCTAATGAAAAATTATAGTTATCAACCCAAGCTATCTCTTGGACCCCTGGCTTTCAAGGTTTCTCCTATACTAAGTATCCTAATATGATATCCCTAGATATCATACTATATATAGGCTCCTAATATATTAATATTATGAGCATGACATAATATATTATGATCAAGTATATATATATCCATATAACTAAGTTAATACCATATAGTATAGTAATAAGACATTTCGTAGTATAGGTTATAATATAGGACTTATACTAAATATTATAGATTGATAATATCTCTAGGGTTTATTATATGTTCCTTGTTACTATTTATAAATGACTCATGAGTATATTATGATGATATATAGTGATGGATACCCTCCTAATTGAATATATAAGGACCTAAGCTTTAGGTGTTATTAAGGGGATATTACCTGGGATACTAGATTCGAGTCAGCGATGGAAGCTGTCTGGGATTTAGGTTATGAAGAATTATTGGAAAAGACGCTTAACCCCTTATAGGCTATGGAACTCGAGGCTATGAAACTCAATCTCGAATTGGAAGGTCTAAGTGTCAATTTGATCTCCACCCAACGAAGCATGGGCGTTGAAACTCTAAGAGTTGGGAGAAGGAAGGGGGAAATAGAAAATTTCGCTTCATGTCACCGACACTGGCATCTGACATTTATGGCCGTTTCTAGGCACAAGTTGCAATTCCCACCTGCGCTTACAGGGGCAGATGCAGATCGAGATTGAGTAGCAACATCAAAGGTCACAAGAGCAACAAAGGTATCTGCGGATTCACCGGCCGGCGACAGAGAGATCCAATGGCGGAACCCGAGGTTACATAGCGAGTAGCCAATTTTGATAAATACCAAGTAGTGGATAAGAACAGGCGGAGCACACAATAGCATCAAGAGGCCTTTGACTCTCTTTGGCTCTATGCCGCTAGCTCTCTTATCTTCTCCCTTGCTCGATAGAAGCTATATACAAACCAAAACTCTTTATCTTCTATACAGGAAATGGTCCCATTACTCATCCAAGGACTAGAAGAATTTAGTAGCAAAACTCCTAACTGCTTGGTGTACCATTTACTGATACCTTTGGTTCTGGGAATCAAAATTGCAGACATGTTCTAACCCCATTACCCTCATTAACGGTATTACTAGTAAATGCATTGACCTACTGTTCCATATACAAGGGCTATAGATACAGGTATATACCCCTAGGGATATATAAGGGTTAACCCTATTTGGCAGTATGGTTCAGGAGGGATCCTAGGATAGGTTCCTCATCGATGGTATAGTATATAAAATATCCCTAAACATTATATATCCCATATACCATGTTCACTATATATATCTTTCCTAATTAGTATCCATATAATTAAGGTATAATATTATCCTTCCCTTAATAGGATATAATATTACCTATTAATATATATAGGATGAAGTAATATAGGCTACCCATAATATAATATGATATAATATTATACTATAATAATATATACTATTATATAACTATTAGTATAGAGTATAATAATAATATTATATAATATACTAGGGTATATAATATATAAACCTAATACCCTATAGTATATATATCCCCTATTATAGTATATACCATATAATTATTATAATATACTATAACCCCTATTATAGTATCCTTATATGGAGTTACATCTTATTATATATCCCTATGGTGCTTGATATTATTTACTTATATTATATTATATAGGATAATATAAGTATCTTATACCTTAGCCTATTAATATTCACTAGTTATTTTCGTATAGTATATATAACTTACTTATGTTATATTATCGTATTTATGCTAGTGGTTTATCTCAAAGCATTGTGACTGCATTCTATTCAAGACATTGCACATCTGTTGTGGATAATGCAATTTAATATAGAAATGGGTAAGGCTCTTAGAAGAGAAGATACGAAACCTATTATATGTGTCTCTTGTGAGTTCGCTTAAGTACCCACCTTCAATATCTTCTAAAGTTGAAGGGTTAGCTACATTAAAGGTCCAAGGTAATGGCTCGCAAACCATGGGAAGATTGAATTTGATCGGAAGAATACTGGGATCAAAATTGCACATAGCAAAGCAATTTGAGAGTTGAAACCCCTTAACCTTCTTATTATAAATAGGGAAGTCATCCGTATAGCTCAATGTTGTGTCTAGAGTAATCAATTTGCCCTCAACTAATAATTCAACCAAGCTAACCCCGATAGCATAATGACTCCTAGTCACTTTGCGTTTTGTCCCTTTTTTGGGATGATTCGCAGCTTTCGACATTGCCAGATGATAAGCTTGAACTCGTACTGTAGACTCAAGATGATGGATCAAAGTAGAGACCCTAACAACAGGTAAATTCTGGACACAGTAACCTGACTGACTCACTTTCCTAGGCAAATGTTGTTATTGAGAATAGGTAACACACTAGATTATCAAAAAACACCGCTTTCTAGCATGTGAGTCAAGAAACATTAACCACTTAGAATCACCTGCTCTTGGCTTGTAATCAAGAACTAACAACTAGAACAAACTCCCTCCTATCCTAGTCACGTACCTGCAACTAAAAACATTTAACACCTCCCTTTGGTACGGATCACTACCTGTCCACGTCGAACGGGGCCACGAATAGCTCCTTGAAATTTAGATGTATACTCGAATTGTGCTCTACCTGTAACCTAACCTCAAATGTGTAACTCTAATGTTGTACCTCCATTGGTCCTTTGTATATTAATCCACCTCTGTAGGAATAGCCCCTTTATCTTAGAGTATCGCCATTTCCATGCGCCATCTGGCCATGATATTATTTTCCTCCTGTGGATAGCCCCATTGATAGACCTGAAGCCCCAGGATTGTTTGGGTTGCGAGGTAAGAAATGCCGAAATCTATATGAATGCGGTAATGTTATAGAATACGGTATCGGTGACTATGGATGCTTGGGTACGTGCGTGTGCGATTCTTTCCATGGAAGTATATTATCTCATGATATACCTAGAACTCCTATTAAGGAAGAAGGCCCCTCCTTCGTTATATTGGTCAAGGTTATGATATAAGTATACTTTATTAATATTCCTTAGGGATAGTCCCTCATATCCGATCACGATATTGAAACGAAGAGGGATTACCAAAATCACCTCAGAGGCCATTCTAGGCCCTTCCAGCGCCTAACCAGTCACACTTTCTTCAAGAGGAGAGGCCGCCATCAACAGATTCACTCACTCATTTGAGATATTACCTCACCCTTCTTAGGTCGGGTGAGCGCTTTCACTCCTCAAATTAGATTGCGTAATTACGTATATAATGACTTAAATCACGGACAAGTTTCAATGATGGCG
>APFE030958715.1:3978-44056 GCA_000404065.3 Pinus taeda
TAGTTATAATCATTGTTGCACATATTCCTATTATGAAAAAACATATTGTAACTCAACATTCCATGATTTGTAGTAACAGGGACTAATGCTTGGTGAATGGAAAATTTTCCACTATGTTGATATATGGAATTTGTATAGAATTTGTACTCTAACATATCAAAAGGTAGAAAAGGACCATCCTTAGATAACCTATTGGAAAGAAGAGAAAAAATATCACCAAAATCAATTCCGGCACCTCGGAGTAACCTTTTAATACCAACCAAGATTTGTATTTCTCCACCTCTCCTTTGCACTTGTCTTCTTCTTGAACACCCATTTGCTGCCAATGGGTTTCCTTCCATCCGGCAACTCCACCAGATCCCAAGCCTCATTCTTTTGCAAAGATGCCATTTCATCAACCATGGCCACTTTCCAGAGTTTGCCATCCTCTGAATCTACTACTTCCTTAACAGTTCTAGGATCATCATCAATAACAGATAAAGAAAAATTTGAACAGAAAGCAGATAGACTATATCTTTCCAGTTGTCTTCTTTCACGAACTGATCTTCTCACACCCGAAGTTTGTGGCTCTTCATCTTCCGATTCCTCCTTTGTTTTAGAGTCTGATTCTTCCTCCTTAAGCTCAAATTTTATCTTCTCAAGCTCCTTTGGTTGGACTTCATGTTTAATAACATATTTTACCTCTCTGAACACCACATCTCGGCTGTACAACCTTCCTTGTTACTAGGTTCCAAAGCTTATAACCCTTTAAACCGTCCTTATACCCAACAAAGATGCACTTTTCGGATTTACTATCCAACTTGGTTCGTTTCTCCATTGGCACATGTACATATGCATCACATCCAAATACCCTCACATGTGAAAGAGAAGGTTTCTTACCAGTCCATACCTTTTGTGGAGTCTTATCCTCCAGCATTGATGAAGGTGATCTGTTGACCATGTAATAAGTTGTCTCCACCGCCTCTGCCCAGAATTCCCATCCTAACCCAGTACCACTGAGCATGCTTCTTGCCCTTTCCATCAATGTCTTGTTCATTCTTTATGTAACTCCATTTTTCTCAGTGTCTATGGAGTAGTCTTCTGCCGTGCTATACCACACTTCTTATAGAATTCTTCAAATTCCTTACTACAAAACTGTCCATCGTTATCTGTCCTCAACACCTTTATCTTCTTCTCTGGCTAATTTTACACCACAGCCTTAAATTATTTAAACCTGTCAAAGACTTCAGAATTCTTCTTAAGGATATATATCCATGTATTCCTTGAGAAGTCATCTATAAATGATACCCAGTACATAGACTTACCCAGTGACGGAACCTTTACAGGTCCAAACACATCACTGTGCACAAGTTCTAATATTTGTTTCACCCTCTTACCACCAGAGGGGAATCTCTCCCGATTCTGCTTCCCATATACACAATTTTCACAGAAATCAAAATCCAAAGAGATATTACTCATACCTTCTACCATACCTTTACCATGAAGTGGTCGAAGGTCCTTCTCTCCAATATTTCCAAGCCTCTGATGCCAGATCATGGTCTTCTCTCCAGACACCACTAGATTATCTACTCCACTTTCAGGAACCACAGAGTTGTTGCACCCATCAACAACAGTGCTACATTGCAGCTTGTATAGAGTTCCAATACGAACTCCCCGCATGAATGCCAGTGCTCCCCTAACCATCTTGCAGGTATCCTTTTGGAACACTGTTTTTAAACCTGCATCATCTGGATTTCTTACAGAAATCAGATGTCTGGCCAATGCAAGAATATGCAGAGCACCCTGAAGTGTTCTAGCCCTTCCACCTTGCAACTTCAACTTTACTTTTCTTTGCCCAACGATTCTAGCCTTCCTATCATCCCCTAAGAATACATCACCACCATCGTATTTCCCATACTCGCAGAACCACTCTCTATGGGGAGTGAAGTGAAAGGATGCACCTGAGTCAATCAACCATGCCTCATGATCTACATGTGTACTAAAGAAGCCAAGTACAAATCCTCACCTTCATCTGAGGTGGTTTTTTCCTCTGCAGAAGGAGCATCATCAGATGCCTTTCCTTTATCACGAGCTTTAAATTTACAGTTCCTTTTCTAGTGCCCTTCCTTTCCACATTTCTAGCACACCACCTTTACAGGTTTTCCTGGAGATTTAGATCTCCCGATAGATTTAGATCTCCAACTTGATGACTTGTTTTTGCTTTTGTTCTGGGACCATCCTCGTATAGACAAGGCATCAGCATTCTGGCTCTGCATATTTTTCCATCTCATCTCCTCCGTCAACAAGGATGAGACTATTTCATCAAGCTACAAGGCAATTGTATTGATACCTATTGAAATAACCAGACTATCCCACGAATCTGGTAGAGAACACACCAAACTAATGCACTTATCTTCATTTGAAATTTTAATATCAATAGATAATAACTGACTTACCACAATATTAAATGCATTCAAATGCTCTGTCACTAAGTCTCCATCTTTCATCCTCAAGTTATAGAGCTTTTTCCACAGGAAAAATTTATTTACCACAAACTTAGATTGGTACAAAGTCCCTAACTTGTCCCACAAAGACTTCACCGTAGCTTCCCCTGATACATTTGGCAATACTGAATACGAGACACACAATTGTATTGTGCCCTTTGCCTTTTGATCCAACTTCTTCCACTCTTCATCGGACATTCCCATTGGTTTAGTACTCGGATCTATTGTGATCCACTGATCTTTATCCACCAACAGATCCTCCATCTTGAGTTTCCACAACTCAAAACTCTGACCATTAAATTTCGTGATCTCTATCTTTCCACTACTCGCCATCTTCTTTCATCACCAGAATCGATCTCATAGATCTCCCACTAAACAAGGCTTACCACATGCCCAAGCGAAAGCCCTAAGCAAAAAAGGCGTCCCCTTGAAGCCAAAACATCGCTGATACCAAACATAGGTTTTAACCCTATATAGAAGTTACCTGCATATGAATTCTAAAAACACAGAAAATAAGCAATGCGAGAGCATAACACATAGAACACATATACATAGAGATTTTCACTTGGATCCCAAAACCAGGAGTACCACCTTGATTTTTCATTATGTTCCTTTCAATGTTGCAATACATATTTATACATGCCAAAACATCCAATACCATAGACTAAAAACCATCGCGTCGAAAACCATGGATCGAAAACCATCACGGCGAAAACCATGTGTGAAAGTCATGCACAAAACCATAGGTAGGAAGGCCCAACCTAATATAGAGTCCAAAAAACAAAATTTTTTGGGGCGCTGCCCCGGACCCCATAGAGGGGGGTTACCTACACCATTCAAACCCCCTGTCACCCCCCCTCCTCGCTATGCAATAGGCGCAACAAAGGAGGGGCTTCACGCCCCCTCTAACCCCCCGGTTAACTACGTGGGCTAGTCATGGAAAGAATATAACACAACTGAACATTAAAAACAAGGTACCGATGTTTTTAACCCAGAATGACATCTAAGATCCATCCATTAGTAGATAATACCACTTACCCACCAAATCGCATTCCTGTAATCCTACCTTCTAGTCCCAAAAAACATCGAAACCAAAAATTATTTTATGATAATCCATATCAACCATAACTACCTTCTTTTTCTACAAACGATGGAAAAACATTTTCTGTGGATTACCACATTTGGATTTAATACCTGAAGGAGATATCGAAACCTTCAAATCCACATGTATAGTTGCAAGTATAGGAGATGTTCCATAGAGCTAGACTCTCGACTTGGGGCAACCATGACTCTCTGCCTCAATACTCGCATGTACCAACACATCGAGTAATGAGACGTCACTCCCTAAGTTTCCTTCAATACCAACTCACATTGTACTCATAAATGTAAATGAAAATTGTACAACCAACACCGTAAACACTATGCATTCTCACCTATATGTGCACCAAAGTAGAGAGCATTACCAAAACATACGTTATGTAGTAGTGTTTAGAAAAACCTGAATATAATATGTGAACAAGGTAAATAATGTCACTTGTCAATTATAGACCCCACTCGATGTATGTCATCACCAAATCAATTCACTAGGAAACCCCTTCAAATACATTAGCCTCACCAATCACTGTTCTCCAATGTCCTTCATAAAAATCTCATCAAGCACACAATTGGCTAAGACCTTGAATGACGACACAAACAATTAATGTATTGTCCCTCATATAATAAATGGCCATCTTGGAAAATAAATGTCCCCATAGACCAATTAATGACCCCTAGAGACTCCTTCATGATCGAATTAAAAATTAAAATATTCTACCAACTCCACCAACCAAAATGAATGCATTTACGTAGTAGTAAAGATCCTCAAAAATCACTAGAATAAACAATCTGAAACAAAAGAGGAGCAGGAATATTCACAAGAGAAAAGGTTCAGAAGAAATACCACATAAAACAACAAGCTATTATGTCTCAGATAGACCACAGAGAATATTAGTAGGTAGCAGCTAAGATCCTCAAAAATCCCTCAATCGACCAATCTAAAACCAAGGAAGGAGGAGGAAGATCCATAGGAGAAAAGTTTCAAAATAAATACCACATAAACAACCAGCTAGTGCATATCATATAGACCACGGAGTAGACCAATAACTACAATGGAAAACAAATTTTTATTAGTGTACCTTGAAACAAAAAAAAACTAGTACATATCCCCGATATCATCCAGAATTAGGATAAAAACCAAATCTAGCTCATATAATTATGCTTTGATGTATTTCACCCAATAGTAGCAGCAATTGCACCAGCAAAGGCTACATTTAATCCATCTACCTCCACACTTGTAACCAAAATTACCACCCTTGTGAATTTTGTGACTAATTCTTCCATAATCTAATCTTTTATCCTCAGGTTCTTCTTCTTGCAAAAGCTATCGTAGAGATTTTGAAGTAGGCATATTGTCTTCCAAGGGATATTTGGTACTTTTCCTCCACCATCCTTCACATGAATCTAAATCCATGTTATTTATGACAGTCAGGATTTCCCGCACAACAATGTATTCATAACAACAACCACCAGATAGAAGTAGTGTTCAAAATAAATGTAACAGTAAAATAGCACATATTAAAACATAATCAATGGAGACCCTGAAACATAGTCCAACTATATTACTACCTATCCACATTAAGGGGAAGTGCCTCCACCTCACCTCTCACCAAGCACACCTTTTTTTCAGCCTCCATCACCCTAAATCCCCTTAGTTTTTGTCTACATCCATCGCTTCCTTCCTAAAGAACCCATCAACAACATAAAGAAGGACGACTAATCCTTTACCTTTACCTTCTTTACTAACTCCTCGTATAAAAGACATTAAGACAAAATTAAATTTTAATACAAAGGACTTATTTTGTCACAAAAAAATGTCTTAAAAGCCCCCTCCATGTAGTAGTGTCGAATGTAATGACAGACAATTTGTCTCTAAGGGAGAAAACATGAATTGGTGTCTGAAAAATCATGCGAGGAAAAGTTGCTGCTTTCTCGAGAGTTGGCTACTGCGACAAAACGAAGAGTGTAAACAATCATTGTCTTTATATAAGATAACGTGAATGGAAAGTGAAATACCATTGTTGGTATAGGCACGAGATAGTAATAGCCTACAAGTTGGGAGACTTAGGGTGCATAGTCATAGTCAATTTTGCAAGTGTTAGATAATATTTTCTTAAATTGATATCATTTTGCCTTAATTGTTAATTGTCTTAAATGGGTTTCGTCTTAATTTGCATTATCTTAAGTGACCATTGTCTTAAATATAAAATTTTGTCTTAAAATACTTTTGTCTCAAAATATTTTTGTCTTAAGTTTTATATTTAAAACAACTCAATTGATATTAAGTTTTAATATAAAATAACTAAAATAAAAATAACTTTTAAAAAATGTGTTAAAAGTGTAAATAACGAATAAAGCAGTTTGGATTTTCAGATAATAAATACAATTCTTTTTTAATAATTATAAACAGAAGCATCGGGTTTCCCGATTTTCTTTAGTATTTAGAAAAATGCATTAAGAACACCAACAATTTCAGTAGTGAATTTTGAATAATTAACACCTAGAACCGTGCAAAATATTTTGAGAGAATTTACCTCTATTAAACACTCGACATCGCTACTAAAGATTTATAATTTCAAAAAATAATGACACCTGAAACAAATCAAGGCATTCACATGAGAATTCGATACTAATTCTGACCATATAAATAAAGGGTTCGGATATTTTGCCACTTCTAAACCGCTTTACATTGTAGGTGAATAATCAATTAAAAAAAATGTAATTTAGTAATAAAATTCTTAAATTAAATAAATATATATAAAATATATAATATATATAAATATATATCTATATCTTATATATATATATATATATATAAAATAATAGATTATAGATAGTAACTATAAATAATATTTATTTTAGAAAATCTCTAAAAATTAACAAATTAACAAAATTCTGCCCCAAAAATTTGTTAATTCTAAGATAACCAAACTCAAATAAGGAAAACAATAATGAACTCACATCGACAAATTAATTGACCAACATGATTGACCAACCATTTATATTCATTTGTCAATGGTTAATAGCATGTGTTTCTCCTAAGAGCTAATAGGTTCAAAACCAGAGGGGGGTAGAGTACGTATGCCATCGTAAACTTAGTAGTCAAATAGTTGAGTGGACGTGGGTCCCTTGTCCCACAAACAAAGGGGTCTCATACACCAATTTGGTGTCTAGATTTACCGTGACCTTAAAAATAGATATTATTATTATTATTATTAATATTAATATAACTTGTGTATAGAGTATGTTTTGGTTAATATTGTTAATTTATTGAATTACGTGTAAAATACTTCAACTAAACCATAGAAAAAGATTGTTCCTCTTCCCCTTATGTGTGAAAAATAAATATCAATTATAGCTTATAAATGTGATATTATTACATCTCTATGCCATTATGTTATTATATGAACAATCAACAATAACAATTGGTTTTTTTATTTTATTTTGTACATAACTATTACAAACATTTATATTGGAAATCAATAAAAATATATCAATAACTATTCTAGTTTAAACATAGTGTCAGCTAATCAGTTGTGTATATAAAAACCTAAGAATTTAGCTTATGTGTATTTAAAAACTTAAAAATTGAAGAGAACAATATACTTGCTTCATAATATTTCTAGTATAATAATTGTGTACAAAATCTTCTTATCCAACTTGAAATTGAAGCGCAAGGTAATGGCACCCAGAACAATCACCTAAAATAAATCTTCTAAATTGTTTTTATTCATTGAAAATGTATCTCATATACATATAATTTTAATTGGCAGATGTGTATCTGATTTAGCCCACAATAGAAGAGTTCATATAGAATTCATTATATTTTCCACAATTCAATATCTTGAAAACTTTACTTGACATTGCTAGTTATTAAGACAATTTATAATTTACAACTAACATATGGATATATAACACACAGTGTTTATGGTGTTCGTGAGTAAGCACTACTATAAACCAAAACTTGTAATATGATGGAAAGCTATAACTTTTAGTCTATTATACCTTATTAAGATATATTTCTTTATTGTTGCAATCGAATAGATCGCCATTTTCTCATAGCTCCAATATTTTGATCGAAACAGACTTTACCGGTTGATGATGATGTGACAAACACCTGCCGAAATAAGTTGATCAATATCGACAAATAAAATTTAAAAAGTCATGGATAATTATTAAGTGGAATGATTGTTAAAAGAAAAATCAATTGATCAATCCCAATGGTAATCACTTACAAATCCTCAGTTTTGAATGGTGAATGTTGTTTTTTCCACAAAAGATTTCATGTATGGAAGTTCATCCATGATGATAGCACCGACATCACCTTTGGACAAAGCCAAACAAAGAAAAGTCTTGAAATTTCTACTTCGTGGTGTGAGAATAAACATCGGGGAGGGCTGCCATTACGTGTGCGCCCTCCCCGCAACGTCGCAAAACCACATGTCAATCCACATGGATCCAGTATAACACATGTCCACCGTGGAGGTCCACATGTTGGGCATCGTGTCATTACATAAAATTTTGTGTCCCCGCCATTTCCTCCATTTGTTTGGGGTCATTCCTACAATGTTGCATTTTTCCTTTGTCTTTCTGCTTGCGGCCGGTTGTTGGGCGAAGCCCCCCGCCGAGGATGGCGCGGGACAACCACAGAAACTGCGCGCTTCATCTAGTATTGAGGTTCTGATGCAAATGTTTGTTCGTGGTTTAGGGTTTGTGGACCTGCGCTTCATATGGTATCCAGGTGCTGATGCAAATGTTTGTTCGAGGTTTAGGGTTTGTGGTTGGAACATCGCTTCTAATTTTCTTGTGGTTTTCCCCCTGGATTTGTTAGTCATTGTGGAACACCGGTTGTTTAGGGTTTTTCTGGTGGTGGTCTTATTCGTAGTTTTGTTGTTTGGGGAGGAGCCGGTTGCACTTTTACCGAGCTCGAGGTGGAAGGTCTTTTTTAACACGTAATTTCTTAATTTGTTGTTTTGTGCAGGTTTTTTCGGTGTTTTTTTGTTGTCTAATGGCTTTTCCTTCTCATTGCAAGTGTGGAAAACGTCGTTTCAGGTGTGGAGAAAGTCTGGCGAGCTCCGGGGAAGGTCGGCGACCATCCATGGCCTGTATCCGGCAGGATTTTCATCCTACAAGTAATTTCTATGTGCTTTTCAACACAGACAACTCTATTTGGATTTTTTGTAAACTTTCTATGGCAGGTTTTGAGGGTTTAGGGTTTTTGTGGATACTTTGATGTTGTTTGTGGCTTTTCATGATGGTATTTGTGAATTTTCATTGTTATCGTGCTTGACTGTCCCGTGCCATCCTTGGTGTGCCATCCTCGACCGTTTGCAGAGTTTCAATGGAAAATGAAAGATTCCTAAGAAGCATGGTTAGTATGATTTGTGAATGGCCTTGACCTTGTTCTCCTTTGTTTTTGTTTATTGGCGCAGTTTACGAATATCTATATAATAGTTATTCCAATTGAGTCATTTTTAGTCCTTTGTGTGTTGGTATGTGTTCACATAGGTGTTGAGGATGCTCACATGTGAGGTATTAGGTGGTTTTTCCATCCTCGGTCGTCCCGTGCCATCCTTGGTCGTTTGTAGAGTTCCAATGGAAAATGAAAGATTCCTAAGAAGCATGGTTAGTATGCTTTGTGAATGGCCTTGACCTTGTTCTCCTCTATTTCTGTTTCTTGTTGTAGTTTACGAATATCTACAGAATAGTTATGCCAATTAAGTCATTTTTAGTCCTCTGTGTGTTGGTCTATGTTCACATAAGTGTTGAGGATGCTCACATGTGAGGTATTAGGTGGTTTTCCATCCTCAACTGTCCCACTCCATCCTCATTGTTCCATCCTCGACGTGCCATCCTCAGCAAAGGGCTTCGCCCAACAACCATCCCCAAGCAGAAAGACAAAGGGAAAATGGAACATCGCACCAATGACCCCAAACAAGCCCTCGAAACCCTCAAAACCCTTATTGAACTCTGGTTTAGGTTCTTATTGCCATATTTAGATTTTTTCCTACTCTACTTGATAATGAGTGCTCTCAAAAACTTATTATGAAATAAACAATGTGGTCATTTGATTTCTATATTTAGCCTTTTTCCTATACCTTTGGCCATTATCTCTTGTCTATTGTTCATATCCAGTGTTGCCACTTCTGCAATGTTTATTTCATTTATTGGTCTGTAATAGTATTATGAATTATAAGATTGGTTTTCTCATTCATCGAACAACAACAAATCATTATGTAGCTTTGCTGGCATATTCATCTTGTTAATGAGAAATTTTCCTCTTCCCGGGAAATTTTTGGTCAAATTACAATTATTTAATTATTGGTTTTGTCTCTTGCATAGAGTCTCTACACCTGCTCGTAACTTTGAATCTACCCTATCGAATCTGAAAAATGACTCAAATAATAATCCTAACGCCCTCAGAATCCTATAACACAAATTTCATTATTTCTTTCCTTTTTATAAATAGATGTCAAGTATATTTTAAAGATAATTGGGGAAGGGAAAATAACAACTAGAGATCGCATGGTGATTTGGCATCTCACTTCTTATATGAAGGATGCCTTCGTTGGTACTAATTCTAGGCCAGCAATTACCTCTCCTCTTGGAATCAAGGACAGAGCACAGGCTCTGCCTGTCAACAGATAAAATGTGTTCAGGCTCTCTGATGTTAACAAGCCTTCAGAATCGTCTCTGTATATAACATTTATGTTTGTTTGTTTGTCCCCTTCTCTATTAGTTTACAGGAAAATTTTGTTCATGATGATGGGCTACCATAGTTGGGCTTCATGCCTTGGCTATCTTGATGTATAGTTCTATATATACATGATTAAATGATACAAGTTATACTTAACTGTTGCAGTTTGTAGCCACCCCAATTGAAATTTTTGTGTCCTGTTTATTTTTGGGGATGAGAAGGTCATTAAATGATGCCAATTTTACTTAACTGTCGTAGTTTGTAGCAACCTCAATTGAAACTTTTTTGTCCTATTTCTTTTGGGGGTTGAGAAGATGATTAAATGATGCCCGTTTTACTCAACTATTGCAATTTGTAGCCACCTTAATTGAAATTTTTGTGTCTTGTTTTTTGTGGGGTTGAGAAGAGATTTGGGTTTAGGTATGGTTATTGGTCAGAAATGCATAGGAGGATGATTAAACTTCATTTGCTTAAGGATTTAGGTTATTCTCATATTTACAGCAATTATACTGGATGTGACTCTTTGGTCATGTGGTGGTGAAGATCTAGACATGGGGTGTGTTTCTATATTAGTGATCTATGATTGGACTTGGAACCTGAATTTGAATTTGAAGGTTTTCATATTAGTGATCTAGGACCTGGAACCTGAATTTGAATTCGAAGGTTTTCATATGGAAAAAAATATAGAGATGGGATGTTGTTATTTTAGTGATCTATGTTTGGACATGGAACTAGGATTTTGAATATCTGAATTTAAATTTGAAGGTTTTTCCTGCTCTACCTAATAATGAGTGCTCTCAAAAACTTATTATGAGATAATACTATCTAGTCATTTGATTTTTGTATTTAGCCTTTTTCATATGCAACTTGATAATAAGTGCTCTCAATTTCTCAAGTGTCCCCTCAATGAATAAAATTATCAGTGGCTTTTTGACATTTAATAAAACATATTATGAGGTAGATTGCCTCCTCATTTGAGACCGTTTGGTCAGTTGATTTTTGTATGTAGCCATTTTCCTAATCCTTTGTCCATTATCTCTTGTCCAGATTTGGAATGGAATGTTATTATTGAATTCCTTACGATATCAATAGACCAACGATTATTTTGTGATGAATCTTGGTTACTGCGACTAATGGGATTTTACCAAGGTCTATTTCAATGCGACATGGTCTATCAGTTATCAATAATCTTGAAGTTCTTGACTGAGATTTACCCGGACAATAGTTATCCTCTTGAAGGCTCTATCCTCTTGAATGAGCCTTCAAGGAGATGGGGATCGGTTCTAACCTGTTGACCTTGTCGACTTGGCCCGAAAGCTAACCCTATCTATCTCACAAAGTTACTCATTGATTCCTCTTTCATTAATTTCCTTTTCCCTTTTAGCTACAACCACTGAAATAATAGTTTTCAGATCGAGTTTAATAGAAGCCATAAATAGTTTTGCTAATTTGCAGCAACTTAATTTAGTTCTAGAAACTTTATTTCAACACAACCACAGTTACACAGTTTAACCCAGCCGCTTCGAGTATAACTAATTAACCAGCAATGAAGGAAACTATTTTTCACAGAATAACTTATAGAAATAGCTTTATCCTAATTAATATTTTACAAGAAGACATATTCCATTGAAAATTTATTTTCAACACAGAGTTAGGTTGCCACAAGAAATCACTACTAGGTTGTAAGCCAAAATGTTTTTGTGACAAGAAAAAGATACAATCTAGTGTTGTAATCCAAAAATTTTTTGTGACAAAAAATAGATACAATCTAGTGTTGTAAGCCAAAATGTTTTTGTGCCAAGAAAAAGATACAATCCATCCAAAATCCACATCATAACGTGGTTAGAACCAAAAACATATGACGCTCCTATTCTTTATGGCCCTAAGAATATTGAGTGCCAAAACTCCCCAAGTTACCTTCTTGAGCCAGGTAGGTTGGCCTACTACTCAAGGGTTGATTAGGAAAAGGTTGATTGTTGCCATATGATTGATTCCAATTTGCAGCTTCCTACCATGAAGGTACTGAGTACCCATATCTCACATTTGCACTACTGACCCCTGCATTAAGTGGAGGTGTGTAATGAGCATATAGAGAATTTACACCAACTCTGCTAGGAGCAAGGCAAGTGGGTAAACCCTCAATTTGATAGTGGGGATCTTGAATGTTTATGAGATCTTGGAATAATGGTATATTATCTGCAATGGAGTCCAATGAGTTTGAAATAATCCTGGTTTCATCAGCTATTCTTGTATCATTGAAAATCCCTTATTCATTTTCAAGAATTTGTTGTTCCTTTCTTTTTTTTGTTTCTTGTCTTGCCATTTGCTTTTGTTGGTCCTTAACTTGCCTTGCTTTATCTCTTTCAATCCTTTCATCTACCCGACGTTGTGCTGCAACAATCCTTGCTACCTTCTTCTCCTTGACTAGATCCTTATTTTTCTGTTTTAATTCTTACATTTCAAATTTCCTTTTTTCTGACTCAACTAACAGGCTTATATAGTCCTCTAAGGTGAGTAACTATGAGCTTCGGCCGAGACGAAGACTACCCAATGCACCCTGCTTTTTTTTCATTGATACTCTCTCTACTGGTAGCTTTAGGAACCGTCCAAGTGTCTTCTCCACCCCTCCCATCTTAATGTCATTTCTTGGTACTTCCATTTCAGTATCTATTGGAACTATTTGAACTATATCATTATCTTCATTTGATGCCTCATTATGTCCTTCATCTTCTTCCATTGATCTATTTTCCACAAAAAAATGAACAATTTCACTGTTCAATTCTGCTGGTTGTGAGGGCATGTTCATGCTTTCTTCATTGGTTGCTGAGACACTATGTGCATTCATATTGATCATTGCTTCCGCTAGCCATGAAGGTGGGGTTACATGGTTTGGCAATGTCAATTGTTCATTGTCAACTGCGTATTCAACAATATCATTAACAATATCAGCAACAGGAATTTCATGTTCTTGAGTTTGTGGAACGATCTCCATGTTACTGCAAATTTGTTCATTGTTATATTGTGTCTTATACACAGTTTCGTCATCTTCAGCATATAAGTGTCCTTGAGATAGGGAAATCATATTACGAGTTGCAACAAAATCATCTTGGTCATCTACTTCTTGCACTTCAACACCTGTTTGGGCATTCCCTTCTTCCTGACCATCCACATGAAACGCTTGGCTACAACTAGTATCATGCATAAGAGCATCATAGTTCAGTGGCCAGATTCTTGTCCTCCTAAAGCCAACCTTGATATTTCATGGTGTCAAAGCCCTTTTAAAATCTTTACTTGCAAGCTTTGCTAGCTCAAACCTTTTCACCTCAACCTCTGGATTCTTCACTATCCATGCAACGCGCTCCGACCTGCAATAGTTCTTGAAAGGGCGAAACACACTAACATCAAGAGGTTGCAGTCTGTGAGTGGTATAAGCGGGCAATGCCAATATGTCGATGCCTAAATGTTTTGCTTCCTCAATTTTTTATACAGCCATGTGGCTCCCATGGCCATCTAATATCCAAAGGTGTTTGTTATTAGGCGAGACGCCACCTGGTACCGATGTAGCAAAGTGAAAAAGCCAACTTAGAAACAGTTCTTTAGCCATTCATGCATGGGGATGCACAGCCATGCATGCACCTGATTCACAGTTCTTATATAGATTTTCAATTGATTTTTACCTTTGAATAGATAAAATCCTCGGATTGAAGTACCAATTGCATTGACACAACATAAAATAGTTATCCACCTTTAGCAATATAAAAACACTTTATTCTCTATATTACTTACATTAGATCTTCTTTTTGTATTTTTACATAGGAGTGGCACTTGAGCTCTCACCGTGTATTGAGGCTATAATGCACTTAGGAGTCCCATTGACCTAAATATAACATAAAACTTGACCTTAATACACAAGACTCTACCCAATCAACATACACATAATTTCACAATTAATGTTGCTTCTCATTCCAACATTTAGCAGTTCTTTCATGTTATTGAATTGTGGATACTAAAACCCCATATCCCCACTCATAGACCTAAAATTGCATGGGGAACACTATTCTCCTTTCTCTCTAACAAAAGTTTGCACATGAGGTTTTAATTTATGAACCAGCACAACATTAAATTTCCATTTTCTCTGACTGCTAAATCCCATTTTCTTGGAACATCGCACCAATGACCCCAAACAAGCCCTCGAAACCCTCAAAACCCTTATTGAACTCTGGTTTAGGTTCTTATTGCCATATTTAGCTTTTTTCCTACTCTACTTGATAATGAGTGCTCTCAAAAACTTATTATGAAATAAACTATGTGGTCATTTGATTTCTGTATTTAGCCTTTTTCCTATACCTTTGGTCATTATCTCATGTCTATTGTTCATATCTAGTGTTGCCACTTCTGCAATGTTTATTTCATTTATTGGTCTGTAATAGTATTATGAATTATAAGATTGGTTTTCTCGTTCATCGAACAACAACAAATCATTATGTAGCTTTGCTGGAATATTCCTCTTGTTAATGAGAAATTTTCTTCTTCCCGGGCAATTTTTGGTCAAATTACAATTATTTAATTATTGGTTTTGTCTCTTGCATAGAGTCTCTACACCTGCTCGCAACTTTGAATCTACCCTATCGAATCTGAAAAATGACTGAAATAATAATCCTAACGCCTTCAGAATCCTACAATGGGTTTTCCTTCTCATTGCAAGTGTGGAAAACGCCGTGTCAGGTGTGGAGAAAGTCTGGCGAGCTTCGGGGAAGGTCGGCGACCATCCATGGCCTGTATCCGGCAGGATTTTCATCCTACTAGTAATTTCTATGTGCTTTTCAACACAGACAACTCTATTTGGTTTTTTTGTAAACTTTCTATGGCAGGTTTTGAGGGTTTAGGGTTTTTGTGGATACTTTGATGTTCTTTCTGGCTTTTCATGATGGTATTTGTGAATTTTCATTGTTATCGTGCTTGACTGTCCCCTGCCATCCTCGTTGTGCCATCATCGACTGTTTGCAGAGTTTCAATGGCAAATGAAAGATTCCTAAGAAGCATGGTTAGTATGATTTGTCAATGGCCTTGACCTTGTTCTCCTTTGTTTTTGTTTATTGGCGCAGTTTACGAATATCTATATAATAGTTATTCCAATTGAGTCATTTTTAGTCCTCTGTGTGTTGGTCTGTGTTCACATAGGTGTTGAGGATGCTCACATGTGAGGTATTAGGTGGTTTTTCCATCCTCGGTCATCCCGTGACATCCTCGGTCGTTTGTAGAGTTCCAATGGCGAATGAAAGATTCCTAAGAAGCATGGTTAGTATGCTTTGTGAATGGCCTTGACCTTGTTCTCCTCTATTTCTGTTTCTTGTTGTAGTTTACGAATATCTACAGAATAGTTATGCCAATTAAGTCATTTTTAGTCCTCTGTGTGTGGGTCTATGTTCACATAAGTGTTGTGGATGCTCACATGTGAGGTATTAGGTGGTTTTCCATCCTCAACTTTCCCACTCCATCCTCAGCGTGCCATCCTCGACGTGCCATCCTCGGCAAAGGGCTTCGCCCAACAACCATCCCCGAGCAGAAAGACAAAGGGAAAATGGAACATCGCACCAATGACCCCAAACAAGCCCTCGAAACCCTCAAAACCCTTATTTAACTCTGGTTTAGGTTTTTATTGCCATATTTAGATTTTTTTCTACTCTACTTGATAATGAGTTCTCTCAAAAACTTATTATGAAATAAACTATGTGGTCATTTGATTTCTGTATTTAGCCTTTTTCCTATACCTTTGGCCATTATCTCTTGTCTATTGTTCATATCCAGTGTTGCCACTTCTGCAATGTTTATTTCATTTATTGGTCTGTAATAGTATTATGAATTATAAGATTGGTTTTCTCGTTCATCGAACAACAACAAATCATTATGTAGCTTTGCTGGCATATTCCTCTTGTTAATGGGAAATTTTCTTCTTCCTGGGAAATTTTTGGTCAAATTACAATTATTTAATTATTGGTTTTGTCTCTTGCATAGAGTCTCTACACCTACTCGCAACTTTGAATCTACCCTATCAAATCTGAAAAATGACTGAAATAATAATCCTAACGCCCTCAGAATCCTATAACAAAAATTTCATTATTTCTTTCCTTTTTATAAATAGATGTCAACTATATTTTAAAGATAATTGGGGAAGGGAAAATAACAACTAGAGATCGCATGGCGATTTGGCATCTCACTTCTTAGATGAAGGATGCCTTTGTTGGTACTAATTCTAGGCTAGCAATTACCTCTCCTCTTGGCATCAAGGACAAAGCACAGGCTCTGCCTGTCAACAGATAAAATGTGTTCAGGCTCTCTGATGTTAACAAGCCTTCAGAATTGTCTCTGTATATAACATTTCTGTTTGTTTGTTTTTCCCCTTCTCTATTAGTTTACAGGAAAATTTTGTTCACGATGATGGGATACCATAGTTGGGCTTCATGCCTTGGTTATCTTTATGTATAGTTCTATATATACATGATTAAATGATACGAGTTATACTTAACTGTTGCAGTTTGTAGCCACCCCAATTGAAATTTTTGTGTCATGTTTATTTTTGGGGATGAGAAGGTCATTAAATGATGCCAATTTTACTTAACTGTCGCAGTTTGTAGCAACCTCAATTGAAATTTTTTTGTCCTATTTCTTTTGGGGGTTGATAAGATCATTAAATGATGCCAGTTTTACTCAACTATTGCAATTTGTAGCCACCTCAATTGAAATTTTTGTGTCTTGTTTTTTGTGGGGTTGAGAAGAGATTTGGGTTTAGGTATGGTTATTGGTCAGAAATGCATAGGAGGATGATTAAACTTCATTTGCTTAAGGATTTAGGTTATTCTCATATTTACAGCAATTATACTGGATGTGACTCTTTGGTCATGTGGTGGTGAAGATCTAGACATGGGGTGTGTTGCTATATTAGTGATCTATGTTTGGACTTGGAACCTGAATTTGAATTTGAAGGTTTTCATATTAGTGATCTAGGACCTGGAACCTCAATTTGAATTCGAAGGTTTTCATATGGAAAAAAATATAGAGATGGGGTGTTGTTATTTTAGTGATCTATGTTTGGACATGGAACTAGGATTTTGAATATCTGAATTTAAATTTGAAGGTTTTTCCTACTCTACCTAATAATGAGTGCTCTCAAAAACTTATTATGAGATAATACTGTCTAGTCATTTGATTTCTGTATTTAGCCTTTTTCATATGCAACTTGATAATAAGTGCTCTCAATTTCTCAAGTGTCCCGTCAATGAATAAAATTATCAGTGGCTTTTTGACATTTAATAAAACTTATTATGAGGTAGATTGCCTCCTCATTTGAGACTGTTTGGTCATTTGATTTTTGTATGTAGCCATTTTCCTAAGCCTTTGTCCATTATCTCTTGTCCAGATTTGGAATGGAATGTTATTATTGAATTCCTTACGATATCAATAGACCAATGATTATTTTGTTATGAATCTTGGTTACTGCGACTGATGGGATTTTACCAAGGTCTATTTCAATGCGACATGGTCTATCAGTTATCAATAATCTTGAAGTGCTTGACTGAGATTTACCCAGACAATAGTTATCCTCTTGAAGGCTCTATCCTCTTGAATGAGCCTTCAAGGAGATGGGGATCGGTTCTAACCTGTTGACCTTGTCGACTTGGCCCGAAAGCTAACCCTAGCTATCTCACAAAGTTACTCATTGATTCCTCTTTCATTAATTTCCTTTTCCCTTTTAGCTACAACCACTGAAATAATAGTTTTCAGATCGAGTTTAATAGAAGCCATAAATAGTTTTGCTAATTTGCAGCAACTTAATTTAGTTCTAGAAACTTTATTTCAACACAACCACAGTTACACAGTTTAACCCAGCCGCTTCGAGTATAACTAATTAACCAGCAATGAAGGAAACTATTTTTCACAGAATAACTTATAGAAATAGCTTTATCCTAATTAATATTTTACAAGAAGACATATTCCATTGAAAATTTATTTTCAACACAGAGTTAGGTTTCCACAAGAAATCACTACTAGGTTGTAAGCCAAAATGTTTTTGTGACAAGAAAAAGATACAATCTAGTGTTGTAAGCCAAAAAAATTATGTGACAAGAAATAGATACAATCTAGTGTTGTAAGCCAAAATGTTTTTGTGCCAAGAAAAAGATACAATCCATCCAAAATCAACATCATAACGTGGTTAGAACCAAAAACATATGACGCTCCTATTCTTTATGGCCCTAAGAATATTGAGTGCCAAAACTCCCCAAGTTACCTTCTTGAGCCAGGTAGGTTGGCCTACTACTCAAGGGTTGATTAGGAAATGGTTGATTGTTGCCATATGATTGATTCCAATTTGCAGCTTCCTACCATGAAGGTACTGAGTACCCATATCTCACATTTGCACTACTGACCCCTGCATTAAGTGGAGGTGTGTAATGAGCATATAGAGAATTGACACCAACTCTGCTAGGAGCAAGGCAAGTGGGTTGGCCCTCAATTTGATAGTGGGGATCTTGAATGTTTATGAGATCTTGGAATAATGGTATATTATCTGCAATGGAGTCCAATGAGTTTGAAATAATCCTGGTTTCATCAGCTATTCTTGTATCATTGAAAATCCCTTATTCATTTTCAAGCATTTGTTGTGCCTTTCATTTTTTTGTTTCTTGTCTTGCCATTTGCTTTTGTTGGTCCTTAACTTGCCTTGCTTTATCTCTTTCAATCCTTTCATCTGCTCGACATTGTGCTGCAACAATCCTTGCTCCCTTCTTCTCCTTGACTAGATCCTTATTTTTCTGTTTTAATTCTTACATTTCAAATTTCCTTTTTTCTGACTCAACTAACAGGCTTATATAGTCCTCTAAGGTGAGTAACTATGAGCTTCGGCCGAGACGAAGACTACCCAATGCACCTTGCTTTTTTTTCATTGATACTCTCTCTACTGGTAGCTTTAGGAACCATCCAAGTGTCTTCTCCACCCCTCCCATCTTAATGTCATTTCTTGGTACTTCCATTTCAGTATCTATTGGAACTATTTGAAATATATCATTATCTTCATTTGATGCCTCATTATGTCCTTCATCTTCTTCCATTGATCTATTTTCCACAAAAAAATGAACAATTTCACTGTTCAATTCTACTGGTTGTGAGGGCATGTTCATGCTTTCTTCATTAGTTGCTGAGACACTATGTGCATTCATATTGATCATTGCTTCCGCTAGCCATGAAGGTGGGGTTACTTGGTTTGGCAATGTCAATTGGTCATTGTCAACTGCGTATTCAACAATATCATTAACAATATCAGCAACAGGAATTTCATGTTCTTGAGTTTGTGGAACGATCTCCATGTTACTGCAAATTTGTTCATTGTTATATTGTGTCTTATACACAGTTTCGTCATCTTCAGCATATAAGTGTCCTTGAGATAGGGAAATCATATTACGAGTTGCAACAAAATCATCTTGGTCATCTACTTCTTTCACTTCAACACCTGTTTGGGCATTCCCTTCTTCCTAACCATCCACATGAAATGCTTGGCTACAACTAGTATCATGCATAAGAACATCATAGTTCAGTGGCCAGATTCCTGTCCTCCTAAAGCCAACCTTGATATTTGATGGTGTCAAAGCCCTTTTAAAATCTTTACTTGCAAGCTCTTATAGCTCAAACCTTTTCACCTCAACCTCTGGATTCTTCGCCATCCATGCAACACGCTCCGACTTGAAATAGTTCTTGAAAGGGCCAAACACACTAACATCAAGAGGTTGCAGTCTGTGAGTGGTATGAGCGGGCAATGCCAATAGGTCGATGCCTAAATTTTTTGCTTCCTCAATTTTTTATACAGCCATGTGGCTCCCATGGCCATCTAATATCCAAAGGTGTTTGTTATTAGGCGAGACGCCACCTGGTACCGATGTAGCAAAGTGAAAAAGCCAACTTAGAAACAGTTCTTTAGCCATTCATGCATGGGGATGCGCAGCCATGCATGCACCTGATTCACAGTTCTGTATATAGATTTTCAATTGATTTTTACCTTTGAATAGATAAAATCCTCGGATTGAAGTACCAATTGCATTGACACAACATAAAATAGTTATCCACTCAAAATAGTTATCTTACAACCTAGAGTGATTTCTTGTGGCACCCTAACTCTGTGTTGAAAATAAATTTTCAATGGAATATGTCTTCTTGTAAAATATTAATTAGGATAAGGCTATTTCTATAAGTTATTCTGTGAAAATAGTTTCCTTCATTGCTGGTTAATTAGTTATACTCGAAGGGGCTGGGTTAAACTGTGTAACTGTGTTTGTGTTGAAATAAAGTTTCTAGAACTAAATTAAGTTACTGAAAATTAGCAAAACTATTTATGGCTTCTATTAAACTCGATCTAAAAACTATTATTTCAGTGGTTGTAGCTAAAAGGAAAAAGGGAATTAATGAAAGAGGAATCTATGAGTAACTTTGTGAGATAGCTAGGGTTAGTTTTCGCGCCAAGTCAACAGGGTCAGTAGGTTAGAACCGATCCCCATCTCCTTGAAGGCTCATTCAACAGGATAGAGCCTTCAAGAGGATAACTATTGTCTGGGTAAATCTCAGTCAAGCACTTCAAGATTATTGATAACTGATAGACCATGTCGCATTGAAATAGACCTTGGTAAAATCCCATTAGTCGCAGTAACCAAGATTCATAACAAAATAATCATTGGTCTATTGATATCGTAAGGAATTCAATAATAACATTCCATTCCAACTCTGGACAAGAGATAATGGACAAAGCCTTAGGAAAATGGCTACATACAAAAATCAAATGACCAAACAGTCTCAAATGAGGAGGCAATCTACCTCATAATAAGTTTTATTAAATGTCAAAAAGCCACTGATAATTTTATTCATTGAGGGGACACTTGAGAAATTGAGAGCACTTATTATCAAGTTGCATATGAGAAAGGCTAAAAGCAGAAATCAAATGACTAGACAATATTATCTCATAATAAGTTTTTGAGAGCACTCATCATTAGGTAGAGTAGGAAAAACCTTCAAATTTAAATTCACATATTCAAAATCCTAGTTCCATGTCCAAACATAGATCACTAAAATAACAACACCCCATCTCTATATTTTTTTCCATATGAAAACCTTCAAATTCAAATTCAGGTTCCAGGTCCTAGATCACTAATATGAAAACCTTCAAATTCAAATTCAGGTTCCAAGTCCAAACATAGATCACTAATATAGCAACACACCCCATGTCTAGATCTTCACCACCACATGACCAGAGAGTCACATCCAGTATAATTGCTGTAAATATGAGAATAACCTAAATCCTTAAGCAAATGAAGTTTAATCATCCTCCTATGCATTTCTGATTGATAACCATACCTAAACCCAAATCTCTTCTAAACCCGACAAAAAACAAGACACAAAAATTTCAATTGAGGTGGCTACAAATTGCAATAGTTGAGTAAAACTAACATCATTTAATCATCTTATCAACCCCCAAAAGAAATAGGACAGAAACATTTCAATTGAGGTTGCTGCAAACTGCAACAATTAAGTAAAATTGGCATCATTTAATGACCTTCTCATCCCTAAAAATAAACAGGACACAAAAATTTCAATTGGGGTGGCTACAAACTGCAACAGTTAAGTATAACTCGTATCATTTAATCATGTATATATAGAACTATACATCAAGATAGCCAAGGCATGAAGCCCAACTATGGTAGCCCATCATCGTGAACAAAATTTTCCTGTAAACTAATAGAGAAGGGGACAAACAAACAAACAGAAATGTTATATACAGAGACAATTCTGAAGGCTTGTTAACATCAGAGAACCTGCACACATTTTATCTGTTAACAGGCAGAGCCTGTGCTCTATCCTTAATGCCAAGAGGAGAGGCAATTGCTGGCCTAGAATTAGTACCAACAAAGGCATCCTTCATCTAAGAAGTGAGATGCCAAATCGCCATGCGATCTCTAGGTGTTATTTTCCCCAATTATGTTTAAAATATAGTTGACATCTATTTATAAAAAGGAAAGAAATAATGAAATTTGTATTATAGGATTCTGAGGCCGTTAGGATTATTATTTTAGTCATTTTTCAGATTCGATAGGGTAGATTCAAAGTTGCGAGCAGGTGTAGAGACTCTATGCAAGAGACAAAACCAATAATTAAATAATTGTAATTTGACCAAAAATTGCCCGGGGAGAAGAAAATTTCTCATTAACAAGAGTAATATGCCAGCAAAGCTACATAATGATTTGTTGTTGTTCGATGAACGAGAAAACCAATCTTCTAATTCAGAATACTATTACAGGCCAATAGATGAAATAAACATTGCAGAAGTGGCAACACTGGATATGAACAATAGACAAGAGATAATGGCCAAAGGTATAGGAAAAAGGCTAAATACAGAAATAAAATGACCACATAGTTTATTTCATAATAAGTTTTTGAGAGCACTCATTATCAAGAGTAGGAAAAAGCTAAATATGGAAATAAGAACCTAAACCAGAGTTCAATAAGGGCTTCGAGGGTTTCAAGGGCTTGTTTGGGGTCATTGGTGCGATGTTCCATTTTCCCTTTGTCTTTCTGCTCGGGGCTGGTTGTTGGGCGAAGCCCTCTGCCGAGGATGGCACGCCGAGGATGGCACGCCGAGGATGGCACGGGATGGTCAAGGATGGCACACTGAGGATGGAATGGGACAGTTGAGGATGGAAAACCACCTAATACCTCACATGTGAGCATCCTCAACACTTATGTGAACATAGACCAACACAAAGAGGACTAAAAATGGCTTAATTGGCATAACTATTCTGTAAATATTCGTAAACTACAACAAGAAACAGAAAAAGAGGAGAACAAGGTCAAGACCATTCACAAAGCATACTAACCATGCTTCTTAGGAATCTTTCATTTGCCATTGGAACTCTACAAACGACCGAGGATGGCACGAGACGACCGAGGATGGAAAAACCACCTAATACCTCACATATGAGCATCCTCAACACTTATGTGAACACAGAACAACACACAAAGGACTAAAAATGACTCAATTGGAATAACTATTATATAGATATTTGTAAACTGCGCCAGTAAACAAAAACAAAGGAGAACAAGTTCAAGGCCATTCACAAAGCATACTAACCATGCTCCTTAGGAATCTTTCATTTTCCATTGAAACTCTGCAAACGGTTGAGGATGGCACACCGAGGATGGCACGGGACAGTCAAGCACGATAACAATGAAAATTCACAAATACCATCATGAAAAGCCACAAACAACATCAAAATATGCACAAAAACCCTAAACCCTAAAAACTACCATAGAAAGTTTACAAAAAATCCAAATAGAGTTGTTTGTGTTGAAAAACATAGAGAAATTGCTGGTAGGATTAAAGTCCTACCGGATACAAGCCATGGATGGTCGCTGACCTTCCCTAGAGCTCGTCAGACCTTCTCCACACCTATAGCGACCTTTTGCACACCTGCAACGAGAAGAAAAATCCATTAGACAACAGAAAACCACCAAAAAAACAAGTACAAAACATCAAATTAAGCAATTACCTATTAAAAAAGACCTTCCACCTTGAGCTCGGTAAAACTGCAACCGGCTCCTCCCCAAACAACAAAAACTGCGAAAATACCACCACCAGAGAAACTCTAAACAATCAGGTGTCCAGAATGACTAAAAAATCTAGGCGAAAAACCACAAGAAAGGCAGAAGCGATGTTCCAACCGCAAACCCTAAACCTCGAACAAACATTTGCATCAGCACCTGTATACCAGATGAAGCTCAGGTCACCAAACCCTAAACCTCGAACAAATGTTTGAATCAAAACCTCAATACCAAATGAAGTGTGTAGGTTCTTGGGCTGTCCCGTGCCATCTTCGGTAGGGGGCTTAGCCCAACAACCAGCTCCGAGGAGAAAGACAAAGGGAAAATGCAACATTGTAGGAATGACCCCAAACAAACAGAGGAAATGACAGGGACACAAAATTTTATGCGATGACACGATGCCTAACACGTGGACCTCCACGGTGAACATGTGTCGTACCAGATCCATGTGCGTTGACATGTGGTTTTGTGACGTGGTGGGGAGGGCGCACAGGTAATGGCAACCCTCCCCTATGTTTATTCTCACACCACGAAGTAGAAATTTCTAGACTTTTCTCTATTTGGCATTGTCCAAAGGTGATGTCGGTGCTATCATCATGGATGAACTTCCATACATGCAATATTTTGTGGAAAAAACATCATTCACCATTCAAAACTGAGGATTTGTAAGTGATTACCATTGGGATTGATAAATTGATTTTTATTTTGACAATCATTCCACTTAATAATTATCCATGACTTTTTAAATTTTATTTGTCGATATTGATTAGCTTATTTCGGCAGGTCTTTGATCACATCATCATCAACGGGTAAAGTCCGTTTCGATCAAAATATTGGAGCTATGAGAAAATGGTGATCTATTCGATTACAACAATAAAAAAATATATCTTAATAAGTTATAATAGACTAACATTTATAGCTTTCGATCATATTACAAGTTTTGGTTTATAGTAGTGTTTACTCATGAACACCATAAACAGCATGTGTTATATATCCATATGTTAGTTGTAAATTATAAATTGTCTTAATAACTAGCAATGTCAACTAAAGTTTCCAAGATATTGAATTGTGGAAAATATAATGCATTCTATATGAACTCTTCTATTGTGGGTTAAATCAGATACACATCTACCAATTAAAATTATATGTATATGATATACATTTTCAATGAAAGAAAACAATTTAGAAGATTTATTTTAGGTGATTGTTCTAGGAGCCATTACCTTGCACTTCAATTTCAAGTTGGATAAGAAGACTTTGTACACAATTATTATCCTAGAAATATTATGAAGCAAGTATATTGTTCTCTTCGATTTTTAAGCTTTTACATACAAATAAGCTAAATTCTTAAGTTTTTACATACACAACCGATTCGCTGACACTATGTTTAAACCAGAATAGTTATTGATTTCCAATATAAATGTTTGTAATAGTTATATATAAGATAAAATAAAACAACAATTATTATTGTTGATTGTTCATATAATTATACATAATGGCATAGAGATGTAATAATATCACATTTATAAGCTTTAATTGATATTTATTTTTCACACATATGGGGAAGAGGAACAATCGTTTTCTATGGTTTAGTTGAAGTATTTTATAGGTAATTTAATAAATTAACAATATTAACCAAAACATACTCCATACACAAGTTATATCAATAATAATAATAATAATATCTATTTTTATGGTCACGGTAAAGCAAGACACCAAATTGGTGTATGAGACCCCCTTTTTTGTGGGACAAGGGACCCACCTCCGCACAACGATTTCACTGCTAAGTCTACGACGACATACATACTCTACCCCCCTTTGGTTTTGAACCTATGACCTCTTAGGAGAAACACATGCTCTTAACCATTGACCAATGAATATAAATGGTTGGTCAATCATGTTGGTAAATTAATTTGTCCATGTGAGTTCATTATTGTTTGCCTTATTTGAGTTTGGTTATCTTAGAATTCACAAATTTTTGGGGCAAAATTTTGTTAATTTGTTAATTTTTAGACATTTTATAAAATAAATACTATTTATAGTTAAAAATAATATATATATATATATATATGTTATTACTAAATTACATTTTTTTTAATTGATTATTCACCTACAATGTAAAGCGGTTTAGAAGTGGCGAAATATCCGAACCCTTTATTTATATGGTCAGAATTAGTATTGAATTCTCATGTGAATGCCTTGATTTGTTGCAGTTGCCATTATTTTTTGAAATTATAAATCTTCAGTAGTGATGTCAAGTGTTTAATAGAGGAAAAGTAATAGAGGTAAATTCTCTCAAAATATTTTGCACGGTTCTAGGTGTTAATTATTCAAAATTCACTACTGGAATTGTTGGTGTTCTTAATGCATTTTTCTAAATACTAAATAAAATCGGGAAACCCGATGCTTCTGTTTATAAATATTAAAAAAGAATCGTATTTATTATGTGAAAATCCAAATTGCTTTATTCACTATTTACACTTTTAAGACATTTTTTAAAACAAAAGAAATTTTATGTCTTTAAAAGTTATTTTTATTTTAGTTATTTTATATTAAAATTTAATATCAATTTAGCTGCCTTAAATATAAAACTTAAGACAAAAATATTTTGACGCAAATATTTAAAAAAAAATTACATTTAAGACAAAAATAGAGTGAAACAAAAATATTTTAAGACAAAGATTTCTATTTAAGAAAAAAACAATTTAATGCAAAAATATTTTAAGACAAAACTTTATATTTAAGACAAAAACATTTTGAGACAAAAGTATTTTAAGACAAAATTTTATATTTAAGACAATGGTCACTTAAGACAATGCAAATTAAGACGAAACCCATTTAAGATGATTAACAATTAAGACAAAATGATATCAATTTAAAAAAATATTATCTAACACTTGCAAAATTGACTTTGACTATGCACCTTAAGTCTGCCAACTTGTAGGCTACTACTATCTCGTGCTTATACCAAGGATGATATTTCACTTTCCATTCACGTTATCTTATATAAAGACAACGATTGTTTGCACTCTTCGTTTTGTCGTAGTAGCAGACTCTGGGGAAAGTGGCAGCTTTTCCTTGCATGATTTTTCAGACATCAATTCATGTTTTCTCGCTTAGAGACAAATTGTCTGTCATTACATTCGACACTACTAAATGGAGGGGGCTTTTAAGAAAAATTTTTGTGACAAAATAAGTCCTTCGTGTTAAAATTTAATTTCGTCTTAATGTCCTTTATACGAGACGTTACTAAAGAAGGTAAAGGTAAAGGATTAGTGGTCCTTCTTTATGTTGTTGATGGGTTCTTTAGGAAGCAAGCGATGGATGCCGACAGAAACTAAGGGGATTTAGGGTGATGGAGGCTGAAAAAAAAGGTGTGCTTGGTGAGAGGTGAGATGGAGGCACTTTCCCTTAATGTGGATAGGTAGTAATATAGTTGGACTAAATTTCAGGGTCTCCATTAAATATGTTTTAATATGTGCTATTTTACTGTTACATTTATTTTGAACACTAATTCTATCTGGTGGTTGTTGTTATGAATACATTATTGTGCTGGAAATCCTGACTGTCATCAATAACATGGATTAGATTCATGTGAAGGATAGTGGAGGAAAAGTACCAAATATCCCTTGGAAGACAATATGCCTACTTCAAAATCTCTACGATAGCTTTTTCAAGAAGAAGAACCTAAGGATGAAAGATTAGATTATGGAAGCATTAGTCACAAAATTCACAAGGGTGGTAATTTTGGTTACAAGTGTGGAGGTAGATGGATTAAATGTAGCCTTCGCTGGTGCAATTACTAGTACTATTGGGTGAAATACATCAAAGCATAATTATATGAGCTAGATTCGGTTTTTATCCTGATTCTGGATGATATCGGGGATCTGTACTAGTTTTTTTGTTTCAAGGTACACGAATAAAAATTTATTTTCCATTGTAGTTATTGGTATACTTCGTGGTCTATCTGATATGCACTAGCTGGTTGTTTATGTGGTATTTATTTTGAACATTTTCTCCTATGGATCTTCCTGCTCCTTCCTTGGTTTTAGATTGGTTGATTTAGGGATTTTTGAGGATCTTAGATGCTACCTACTAATATTCTCTGTGGTCTATCTAAGACACACTAGCTGGTTGTTTTATGTGGTATTTCTTCTAAACCTTTTCTCTTGTGGATATTCCTACTCCTCTTTTGTTTGGGATTGGTCGATCTAGGGATTTCTGAGGATCTTTACTGCTACGTAAGTGCATTCATTTTGGTTGGTGGAGTTGGTAAAATATTCTAATTTTTAATTCGATCATGAAGGAGTCTCTAAGGGTCATTAATCGGTCTATGGGGACATTTATTTTCCAAGATAGCCATTTATTATATGAGGGACAATCCATTAATGGTTTGTGTTGTCATTCAATATCTTAGCCAATTGTGCGCTTGATGAGATTTTTCTGAAGGACATTAGGCAATAGTGATTGGTGAGGCTAATGTATTTGAAGGGGTTTCCTAATGAATTGATTTGGTGATAACATACATCGAGTGGGGTCTATAATTGACAAGTGACATTAATTTACCTTGTTTACATATTATATTGAGGTTTTTCTAAACACTACTACATAACGTATTTTTTGGTAATGCTCTCTACTTTGGTGCACATATAGGCAAGAATGCATAGTGTTGACAGTGTTAGTTGTACAATTTTCGTTTACATTTATCAGTACAATGTGAGTTGGTATTGAAGGAAACTCGGGGACTGACATCTCATTACTCGATGTGTTGGTACATGCGAGTATTGAGGCGGAGAGTCATGGTTGCCTCAAGTAGAGAGTCCAGCTCTATGGAACATCTCCTATACATGCAACTATACATGTGGATTTGAAGGTTTCGATATCTCCTTTAGGTATTAAATCCAAATGTGGTAATCCACAGAAAATGTTTTTCCAACATTTGTAGAAAAAGAAGGTAGTTATGGTTGATATTGATTATCATAAACTTATTTTTGGTTTTGATGTTTTTTGGGACTAGAAGGTAGGATTACAGGAATGTGATTTGGTGGGTAAGTGGTATTATCTACTAATGGATGGATCTTATATGTTATTCTAGGTTAAAAACATTGGTACCTTGTTCTTAATGTTGGGTTGTGTTATATTCTTTCCACGACTAGCCCACATAGTTAACTAGGGGGTTAGAGGGTGGGTGAAGCCCCCCTTCATTGTGCCTATTGCATAGCAGGGGGGATGACAGGGGGTTTGAAGGGTGCAGGTAACCCCCCTCTATGGCGTTTGGGGTAGCGCCCGAGAAAATTTTGTTTTTTGGACCCTATATTAGGTTGGGCCTTCCTACCTATGGTTTTGTGCATGATTTTCAAACATGGTTTTCACCGCGATGGTTTTTGATCCATGGTTTTGAACACGATGGTTTTCGGTCTATGGTATTGGATGCTTCGGCCTGTATAAATATGTATTGCAACATTGAAAGGAACATAATGAAAAATCAAGGTGGTACTCCCAGTTTTGGGATCCAGTGAAAATCTTTGTGTATATGTGTTTTATGCGTTATGCTCTCGCATTGCTTATTTTTTGTGTTTTTAGAATTTGTATGCAGGTAATTTCGATATGGGGTTAAAACCTACGTTTGGTATCAGAGTTGTTTTGGCTTCAAGGGGACGCCTTTTTTGCTTAGGGGTTTCTCTTGGGCATATGGTAAGCCTAGTTCAGTGGTAGATCTGCGAGATCGATTTTGGTGATGAAAGAAGATGGCGAGTAGTGGAAAGATAGAGATAGAGAAATTTAATGGTCAGAGTTTTGCGTTGTGAAAACTCAATATGGAGGATCTGTTGGTGGATAAAGATCAGTGGATCGTGGTAGATCCGGATACTAAACCAATGGGAGTGTCCGATGAAGAATGGAAGAAGTTGGATTGAAAGGGAGAGAGCACAATACGATTGTGTGTCTCAGATTCAGTATTGTTGAATGTATCAGGGGAAGCTATGGCGAAGTCTTTGTGGGACAAGTTAGGCATTTTGTACCAATCTAAGTCTTTGGTGAATAAACTGTTCCTACAGAAAAAGCTCTATAACCTGAGGATGAAAGATGGAGACTCAGTGACAGTGCATCTGAAAACATTTTATATTGTGGTAAGTCAGTTATTATCTGTTGATATTAAAATTTCAAATGAATATAAGTGCATTAGTTTGTTGTGTTCTCTAATAGATTCATGGGATAGGCTGGTTATTGCAATAGGTAGCAATACAACTGCCTTGTAGTTTGATGAAATAGTCTCATCCTTGTTGACGGAGGAGATGAGACGAAAAAAATATGGAGATCCAGAATGGTGATGCCTTGTCTGTACGAGGATGGTCCCAAAACAAAAACAAAAATAAGTCATCGAGTGGGAGATCTAAATCTATAAGGATATCTAAATCTCCAGGAAAACCTGTAAAGGTGGTGTGCTAGAGATGCGTAAAGGAAGGGCACTAGAAAAGGGACTGTAAAATTAAAGCTCCTGATAAAGGAAAGGGATCTGATGATGCTCCTTCTGCAAAGTCAAAAACCACCTTAGATGAAGGTGTGGATGTGTACCTGGCTTCTTCAGTACACATGTAGATCATGAGGCATGGTTGATTGACTCTGGTGCATCCTTTCACTTCACTCCCCATAGAGAGTGGTTTTGCGAGTATAAGAAATACGATGGTCGTGATGTATTTGTAGGGGATGATACGAAGGCTAGAATCACTGGTCACAGAAAAGTAAAGTGGAAGTTGCAAGGTGGAAGCGTTAGAACACTTATGGGTGCTCTGCATATTCCTGCATTGGCCAGACATCTGATTTCTGTAAGAAAGCTGGATGATGCAGGTGTAAAAATAGTGTTCCAGAAGGATACCCTTAAGATGGTTAGGGGAGCACAGGTATTGATGCGGGGAGCTCGGGTTGGAACTATGTACAAGCTGCAAGGTAGCACTATTGTTGATGGGTGCAATAGCTCTGTGGTTCCTGAAAATGGAGTAGAAAATCTAGTGGTCTCTAGAGAGAAGACCATGATCTGGCATCAAAGGCTTGGACATATTGGAGAGAAGGGCCTTCAACTACTTCATGGTAAAGGTATGGTAGAAGGTATGAGTAATAGCTCTTTGGATTTTGATTTCTGTGAAAAATCTGTATATGGGAAGCAGAATTGAGTGAGATTCCCCTTTGGTGGTAAGAGGGTGAAAAAAATATTAGAACTTGTGCACAGTGATGTGTTTGGACCTCTGAAGGTTCCATCACTGGGTAATTATATGTACTATGTATCATTTATAGATGACTTCTCAAGGAATACGTGGATATATTTCCTTAAGAACAAATCTAGAGTCTTTGACAGGTTTAAATAATTTAAGGCTGTGGTGGAAAACTAGCGAGAGAAGAAGATAAAGGTGTTGAGGACAGATAACGGTGGAGAGTTTTGCAATAAGGAATTTGAAGAATTATATAAGAAGTGTGGCATAGCACGGTAGAAGACTACTCCATAGACACTGAGAAAAATGGATTTACAGAAAGAATGAACAAGACATTAATGGAAAGAGCAAGAAGCATGCTCAGTGGTGCCATGTTAGGATGGGAATTCTGGGCAGAGGCAGTGGAGACAACTTATTACATGGTCAACAAATCACCTTCATCAACGTTGGAGGACAAGACTCCACAAAAGGTATGGACAGGTAATAAACCATCTCTTTCACATCTGAGGGTATTTGGATGTGATTCATATGTACATGTTCCAAAGGAGAAACGAACCAAGTTGGATAGTAAATCTAAAAAGTGCATCTTTATTGGGTATAAGGATGGTTTAAAGGGTTATAAGCTTTGTAACCAAGTATCAAGGAAGGTTGTTTACAGTCGAGATGTGGTGTTCAGAGAGGTAAAAGATGTTATTACACATGAAGTCCAACCAAAGGAGCCTGAGAAGATAAAATTTGAGCTTAAGGAGGAAGAATCAGACTCTACAACAGAGGAGGAATCCGAAGATGAAGAGCCACAAACTCTGACTGTGAGAAGATCAGTTCGTGAAAGAAGACAACTGGAAGGTATAGTCCACATGCTTTCTGTTCAAATTTTTCTTTATCTATTACTGATGATGATCCAGAACTGTGAAGGAAGTAGTAGATTCAGAGGATGGAAAACTCTGGAAAGAGGCCATGGTTGACGAAATGGAATCTTTGCACAAAAATGAGGCTTGGGATCTGGTGGAGTTGCCGGATGGAAGGAAACCCATTGGCAGCAAGTGGGTGTTCAAGAAGAAGACAAATGCAGACAGAAAGGTGGAGAAATACAAAGCTTAGTTGGTATTAAAAGGTTATTCCCATACCTAGAATTTCCATGAAAGAAATTGGAATTGGCTAAATTCCTTGGTTTAACCCTCTTAATTTGGTCACATGAATCACTGATGATCATTGACAATTCCATTGGTAAATTTTCTTTCCTGGAGAATGAGACTATTAAAAGGAGATAAATGTATCACATGGCCTTTGGTGTAGGTGGAATTCGCTACTGACCTTCATAGAAAGGTTGAGCTTAATTGGGGTGGATTCTCTAATAGGGAGTGAATTAACAATTGGACAATTCCTTTTCTCCTCCTCATTTGTCATAATGTTGGACATCTTATTGCCGAGTGCCCTTATAGATTTGGAAATTGGAAATACGAAATATTAGAGATTGTTTATGATGGGGTTGTCTATTGACATATGTACACTCTCCAATGAATTAGGATATTGGCCAACACTCTCTCTCTTTTAAGTTTAAAATGACACCATCTATGACATGTCTTGAGTAACATATTCATAATTATTTAATATCGAGTGTCATTTCTCTTAATAATTCTACATTTCTTCCTTTAAATATTATTTCTCTCGATATTCAACGACCACATTTTGATTGTATTGAACATTCTTCATTGTTATATGTACTTGAAATTTATCTCTTTTCATAAAATTTAGAATCCACACACACTCTATCTTTTGATGTGAATGTGACGAGCTTCATTATTGATGACTCATTCATTGTCAGTCTTGACCCTCCTCACATTAAATTTGGGACTTTTTCTAGAGACCTTTCTCCTACTAATTCAGTGGGGAGTAATATTGAGTTTCTTTGCCTTCACCCTTAAATCCACCTAGAGACCTTGTTGATTCATTCATCCTCCTCTCCTATGATTTCTATTAGTCCCAATTCTCATTGTAATGTGACACTTATGAAGGAATGGTGTTCGAAACCCTTGAATTGTTCAAATGGGGCTGATACTGATCTTCACAACGATTTTACAACACTAGATCTTGTTCCACATATTTTAATAAATAATCTTTTGTTAGTTATTTCTCTCCTATTCATGCCCTTAGAGATTATTTTCCTAATTATGATGGCTTACCATGATAATCATGTCTTAAAACACTAGGGGCTTGGGGAGTTCTTGGAAAATCCTCCTACTCCAACAATTGATTGTGGTTAATCAGCCCTCTATTATCCTTTTACAAGAGATGATGATGATTGGAGACAAAATTTGGCCCGTTGTCCTCTACATCTTTCCTGGGTGGCAAGTATGTGAAGTGGATGCTTTGGGTTTATTTGGTGGTATTATGGCTTTTTAGGATCCTAAGCTCGTGAATTTTATTGCACATAAATCCTTTGCAAGAATACTCCTATTTATTTTCATTAGGGGCTAAAAGGATAGATTTAATATTCTTAATACATATGCGCCATATTCTTCTAGAATATACTTCTTGGATAAATTAGAATCTTGTAACTTATTAAATATGGGATCCCTTATTTTGGTGGGGGATTTGAGCCTCACCATTCAAGATAATGAGGCCTGCGTGGGATCATTGTATACTGGACCCATTGGCAGGGTTCTTTAGTGATAGTTTTGGTATGAACCACTTGGTGGATAATTTTTCAGCTCCCTTTATTCTGACCTAGAGAAATGGATGGGCTAGGTTCGTAAGCATCGCTGAGGTACTTGACTGTTTCTTGCTTCTTGAAAATTTGGTGAAGTTATTAGGGTCCATGAAATCTTGGGTTATTCCATCCCAAATTTCAGACCATTTTCATATCATACTCGAGTGGCAGGTAGATGAGGATTGCGGTGGTATCCCATTCAAATTTAATCACCATTGCTTAAAATTTCTTGAATTTGATTCATTAGTGCGTACTTTTCGAGCATTAGGATTGAGCACCTTGATCACATATTATTAGGAATTATTTGGATTAAGTTGAGGGCTCTTACAAATTGTATCAGTAACTAGATTCAAAATAAAAATAGGAAGCATATTGATGAAATTTTGGCTATTGATAAAATACTTGGTACTTTGGCTTATCATTCACATGTAGATTATTTCTCGGTGGTGCATCAATTATGATTTTTGGATTTAAAAAAGAGGAAGAATGCAAATTTTCAATTATAGGATGAGGAGTGTAAACTAAAATTTCATGCTCTCTAGGTATTGAGAGGAGACAATAATACAAAATTGTTTGATAATTATGCAACGAAGCGCCGCAGGGAGAACTCTAGTTGGAAAATTCAAGATATTTATGGTAATTTCTTATCTACCCTTCCTGACATTGAGGATGAGGCATTGAGATATTTTTTCAATAAATATTGAGTTAGAGCAGAGGTGGATATTGTACAACTAATGGGGGTCATTGATTCATATCCGACTATTTTTTATGCTAACATAAATACTATGTTATTTCATACCATTACAATGGAAGAATTGCAGGCTACGATGGAATCCTTTTCTCGCGATAAAAGCCCTTGGCCTGATGGCTAGCCCATTGAATTATTTTTACACTTCAAAGATATTATGCGCACCAATATATTGGCGACTACATAATAATCTCGAAAGATTGGTTATATCCTTGGAGATATTAATTCCAATTTCATTATATTGATTCTTAAGGTTTCACATGCATCAACTTTTGTTGATTACATGCCTATCTCTCTTTGCAACATCTTATACAAATTTATTTCTAAAATCATTATTAATAGACTAAAACCTACACTGTCACATGGTATCTCCCAAGAAGAATTGGATTGTATGGGGACCTTGTAGATAGATGGAATATCTACGCCCTATACCTTGAACATGCGAGCATGTTTATCACTAAAAAGGAGGATAAATATGTATCGAATGACAATTTGGTGATGGGTCAAAATAAAGGGAAGACAGGCATATTGTTACATTCCCCCTGCCCCCCTGTTCTTTATTCCTCCATAAAATTGTCTATGCAAATATGGAAGTGGAATATTCCAACAAGGCTACAAGTCTTGGCTTGCCTCATTTGGAAAAATATAATCTTGACATAAGACAATTTTTTCTGTATATATTGTATGGGGTAGATGGAAGTTAAATTGTATGGGGTAGATGGAAGACCCAACTCATTTATTTCTTTGATGCTCCTTTGACAAATTATTTTGGAATGGTGTATTTAATATGTTGCATTTACAGGCAGATTGGAACTGCTCTTCTATGGTTAATTGTATTCAGGGTTGTATAATTGAATATAAAACATTCAAACCACTCATCTTTGAGAACAATTTTCCTACTATCTGGAAGAGGTGTGTTTGCATCATGGCATATTATAGGGAAGCAAATTTTGGTAGATGCGCACCTACTCTGAGACTCATTTGTCCTCCACTAACTTTCACACCCTTTTTGAAGGGTTATTTCGATGGTGCAACTAAGGATGGGATTTGCGATCATGGTTACATCATCATTTTGGCGACCACTATGTACCATATATGCTGGAATGGGAGTAATGGGAAAAATATACGAGATGGCATTCTAGCACTTTGGCGAATTATTTTGTATGCATGCAAGTTTGGGTTGGTACAATTGGAAGTCTTCGGAGATTTACAAGAAGTTGTGGAGTGGGTTTCTAATATATATACTTTCTTCCTGTGACTCCTTTTCAAATGGTTGGGTAGAATTCAGAAAATCATGGAACACTTCACTAATATGAAAATTACATATACATGCAGGGAATTCAGTTCGATTTCCAATAGGTTATCTAAGGATGGTATTTTTCTACCTTTTGGTATGTTAGAGTACAAATTATATACAAATTCCATCTATCAACATAGTGGAAAATTTTCCATTCACTAAGCATTAGCCCTTGTTACTACAAATCATGGAATGTTGGGTTAAAATATGTTTTTTCATAAGAGGAATATGTGGAACAATGATTATAACTACCTTTTTAGGGTTTCTTTTTTATTAAGGTATAAGTATTGGGATACTTTCTTAAACTGCGGAGGTATTTTGATGTAATTTCTTTTTGCAATACAACATTCCAACTAAATTTGGATGGACATGTGACCTATGATATATGTAAACAACATGTTATATCTAATATAACACTAATTTATTTATTTATTTTTTTTTGTGAAAAAAAGAATAAGGTAAAAGAAGGCAATGAGGTGAACACTTGAGACAGAGCTTTAGTTGTAGCTTGATCACGAGCTTTTGGCTCCAAAGGAAGAACATCAGGAAGTTTTGGAGTAGCCACAAGCAAAGGAGGAGAGAGTCGAGACATCCACCCAAGAAAAGACATCCAAAGAAGGAAGGAAGCAGAATAGGGAAGATGACATATTATTGTAGGATACTAAAGAGAATGTGGGAGAAAAAACATCACAATGCAGGCAAAGAAGGTCACTGGATCGATACATTGGCTACATGGCTTTGATGAGTGATATTATAGAGACAGAGGCATCATCATTCGAGGAAGATGTAGAGTAACCAATATGGGTTGAGGCTATGTTAGAGGAATATGATTCCATTGTCAGAAACAATGTTTGGGAAGTGGTCCATTGATGAAGAGACAAATCAACGATTGGTTTGAGATAGATTTACAAGGTAAAGCATGAAACATATGAAAGAATAGAGAAACAAAAGGCCAGATTTATGGACAATGGGTTCTCTTAGGTGGAGGGAATTAACTAAGAGGAGAAATTTGCTTGAGTAGCAAGGTACTTGTCAATCAAGTAAATTCTAGCACTGTCAATGCAGATGGGGTGGAAGATCCACTAGATGAATGTGAAGACAACATTCCTGAATGGATTTATTGAGGAGGAGGTGTATATTGAGCATTTATAGGGATATGAGACCTTTGATAGAGAGTCACATGTGTGTAGACTCAAGCGAACGTTGTATGGACTCAAGCAAGCACCCAGTGCTTGGTATACTAGGATCAATAACTATCTCATCGGTTTGGGCTGCACCAAAAGTGAAGCAGATGAAAACCATTATGACATTGTGGTAGAAGGTAAATTATTGATTATTATTTTATATGCTGATGAATTATTCCTTATTGGTGATGAGGATCTAATCATATCTTGCAAGGAGGACCTTGTAAGAGAGTTTGAGATGAAGGACATAGGCCTCATGCACTACTTCCTTAGATTGGAAGTATGGAAAGGATTTGGAGAATTGTTTGTCTCTTAGGGAAAGTATTCCAACGTGATACTTCAGAGGTTCCACATGGAAAAGTGCACACACATGGAAACTCCTCTAGATGGAAATTGGAGGAAAGATGATGTTATTTTAGGTGAAGTAGTGGAGGTTACCATTTACAGGCAGCTTGTGGGTTGACTTATGTATTTGGTGAATAAACGATCGAACATGGGTTATGAGGTTAACCAGCTTAGTCAAGCAATAGTTAAGCCATCCAAACTATATTGGAAGGTAGCAAAACATGTGTTGAGATATCTCAGAGGCACTACTAAGTTTGGTATTTTGTATAGACAGACAGAGGGAGTGAAGCTGCAAGGCTTCATAGATGCATATTAGGGAGGGAGTCCATTAAATAAGAAGAGAACTTCAAGAAGAATTTTGAGTGTTGGGTCCACAATAGTTTCTTGGTACAATAAGAAGTAGAGATATGTCACGACATTGAGCTCAACAGAAGAAGAGTATATGGCTGCAAGTCAAGCAACATGTGAGTCTATCTGAATGAGAACGGTTCCTTTTGGGTTATTTTTCAGAGGATGGATGCTATAGCTATTTAGTGTGAGAATCCGACTTGTATCAAACTCTCTAAGAATCTAGTATTTCATGATCGATCCAAGCATATAGATATCTGGTATCACCATCTAAGATATTGTGTGCAAAGGTGAATTTTGTTGTTGTAGTACATTCCGATAGAGGAACAAGATGCAAATATTTTGACAAAGGCCTTGTCTAGAGGAAAATTTGAGTTCCATAGAATATGGATTGGGACATGTGATAATCTATTTATTTATCACAGGGAGTGTTGATAATGAAACAAGAAAATTTAGTTTTGACATTGCCTTGGTCAAACTAGATTAAAATTCGAATTTCTATTTCAAGAGAATACTTGGAGGTAGTTAAGTAAGGTGACATGGATCTTGTCATTTATTTAATTTGAGTTATTGTGAGTTTAGCTAGTTCTTACTATCACAAGAACTAGTGGAGGTCAAGTTGTGGGTGTAACTTTTTCAACACTAAGTGATCATCAATCAACCCAAAATATTTTTTTCACATAGAAAATTCAACTCAAAATATTTTTTTCACACAGAAAATTCCAGTTACCTAGTTGAGATTAGATTTCAAGAGTAACATACTATTAGTTGTAAACTAAGCCAAATCGTACAACTAATACATGCAATCATGCAGTTGCATGACATCACTCTTTTTTTTTTATTTCTCTTCTATGTTGTAGTTTGTGTGATACGGTGTGATTTCTCTTCGTATGTATGTGACGGTTGCTTATGCCTAACAAGAAAGAGGGTGGACGGTGTGTGATATGGTGTGATTTCTCCTCGTATGTATGTTACCGTTGGTTATTCCTAACAACAAAGAAGGTGGACCCTGCGAGACATTTCATGGACGAAGCCATTCATCATGAACTCCGTGGGCATCTCGCATGGCTCATCGAGAGGAAATTCATTTATGGTTTTCAATAATAAACAATTTTAATTAAAATATTATATTAAAAGGTGTAGGAAAATATTATATTAGATGATGTGTATGTTAATGTTTAGATCAATTTTTGGGTAATATTTTTCTAATTACTTTTATTAAGTTTTTAGTTTCTAATTTTTTATTTTTATTTATTTTAATTGTGAGTGTTTGAATTGTGTTTTTGATTGTGGAAATTGATCTAATATCATCAAAAACCCTTTGGGCACCCAAAGTTTCAAAACTTTCCAGTTGTAACTCACTGTTCCGAAAATTTAGTTCATATTTTGCCAAAAATGTGCCAGATTTTTATTGTTTTCCACCAAAATGTAACCTCCTTAGAGTCCCTAAAAATATACTAGTTTAAATCCAACATAAATTTGAATATATCAAGGGCCAAGAGAGATAAGTCTAGACTTAATATGGATATCATAATTATTATTAATAGTTTAAAATATTTATAAGAAGAATTTCCGCGTAAATCACATATAGAAAGACCTTTGTCGACGCGTTTCGAACCAACTATTGCAGTTCATCGTCAAGAACAAGTTGAAGAAATAGATCCAGTCCAGCAAGTTAAATAGTCTGAGCAGAGACTCCAACGGCTAACAAGATAAACGACTAATTTTTGACTTGAGGACCAGTCAAATTTTCATAAATTAATTAATATTATTATTATTTTTACAATTATTATTATTATTAATATTTGTTATTATATTTATAGAACCAAGATAAATTAGGTAAGAATAACTTAATGGTTAGTTTCTATTTTTAATAATTCATTTATTTATTTAATTAATCATTAAAATATATATGTTTTTCTTTTATCATTATAATTTTAATATTTTCTTTTAAAATTTTATTTTATTTTTGACCGAGTCAAAATAATTATGTTGACAATACAATGATGATTTTGGGGCTTCATGTCTTCATGGTTTTATCTATGCTATTCTTTTTAATGTAGCCTTCTACCATGGTAGTTTTTGGGCTCTATGTTTTTGGGCCAAGTGGCTCTCTCCAACCTAGTATAAAAAAATTTGTAATATTTTGTCCCCTTTTCTAAACTTTTTGAGTCCATAAATATTAAAATTAAAATAAAAGCTAAATTATAAATTGTAAAATTAATAACGTGAAAACATTTTTACTTGCTGAAAATAAATAAAAAAATAATAAAGAAAAATAACTTTAAATTATAAATAACTTCACGGTAGGAGAATCCATGGTTTTGACCC
>APFE030958716.1:0-27216 GCA_000404065.3 Pinus taeda
TTGTTGTTTTTTTTTTTTTTTTAATTAAAATTTCTAATTTTTTTAACTCCACACAAAAACTGCTTTGTATGGCTAAGAGTTTATTTTTCTTGGATCTAAGGAAACAAATTAACTGTCTAAAGTCAAGAGGCATCTAGCCGGAGTGAAAGCCTGCCCCCTTACGAACCACCAGCTAGTTATTCCACGTGGGCTGGTTTTCCTTGAATAATGATGATGAATCAACATTCACGATTAACTGCTAGAAATGGTTGTTGTCACTATTGGTTTGACAATTGAATTATGAAAGGTTTTCCTACTGTGTAAAAAAAACTCCACACACATATATATACTTATTATGTTATTATCAACATAGTATATGATGTATATTTATTTTACTTTTTAATAGTTACACAATATTGATAACTAATATATGATGGGATGAATACATTCTATTACCATGGTGTCAATATTTAATATACAAGTCATAATCGCTCATATGAACTTGCTCTTTGTAAGATTTAAACCTTTCTTTGCTTTTAAGATAAACAATTCAATACACTTTTAAATATTATGAATAAATATTGCTTATTTATTTATTTATTTCAGAACTAGGGCTCTTTCTTTTAGGATAAACAATTTAATACTATTTTAGATTTTATGAATAAGATATTGTTTTTATTTTTTAATTTTAAGAGTTTTTCTCTTTGCTACCCTACTTTATTATATTAAGACTACACTGCCATTTAATATTATTAAATTAACTAATATTATTATCCTATATAAATTTCATTTAATTAACTAATATTATCTTATAATTCATTTAATTAGTTTATATTTTTAATGTATGTTGGGTATAAATAACATTTTAAAGTTAATCTTTATTTACAAAATTTTAAAATTCTTATTTACAAAATTTATAATTAGAATTTTTCATTTATTTTGAATTAAAGTGTATTTCATTCTCTCTCATTATATATATATTATATATATTATATATATATATATATATATATATACTTATATTATATATTACATTATGCTTAATATTATTTAGGTTATTATTATTAATTTTATTATATGAAACATTTTATATACATGATAATATTATTTATTATTGGAATTTTATTTATTTATTTTTTTTTTATCTAGATGTATGACAAAGTATATAGTGTAATTACACAATGTTAAATTATTTAAACTTTATTTTGAATTTACTAATAGCTAGTTCCCAACTATATCTTTCAAAATATATAAAAATAAAATGACATGAACCAAACCTTCTAAAATATATAGAAAGCAAAAAGACATAAGCCAAATTTTCCAAAATATATAAAAAGCAAAATGACATGAGCCAAACTTTTCGAAATATATAAAAATAAAAAACATAAATCCTCGAAATTTTAACTATATATTTTTGATGGAACAGATCCAAAATTTAATAGACTTGAAACATCATATAACTTTTGAAAAATTATCACCATAGTTTAAAAAAAAAATGTTTGTTCTCTCTTATAGTGTGACTCTTAAACAGATAAAGAGCTTAGTTGAGTTCACTAATGGAAGGAAGATTGAGTTTGTAGAATGCTGTCATGCTTGAGTTCTTTCAATTGGCTCCATAGATTGCCAATTTCATCATTTGCTTGATGAAGATGCTCTTAGTGTATTAGAATTTTCATTGATGTTGTGACTTGGGTTGCTAGAGGTTCTACTCAAATTTACAATTGGATTAGATTGTTTTGAGTTTCCACTATTTTGTCTAGAGAACCAAAGGATTCCTTCCATATACTTGAGGGAGAATGAGAAGCCATGATTGACATGTTAGAGAAGAATGAAGTGGTGTTCAACCAACTAAAAATAGAACAAGCTAGATAGCTTTGCATTGAAAAATATTTAAGCCTCTCAGATGTCACAAGGAGGCACAATATTAGCCTCGAGGGTGAGCTCAATTGGTCAAGTTCCCGTTGCTAAAAGCACCTTGCTAATGGAAGGTCACGAGGTCAATTCTCCTCGACGCCATTGGGGTTAGGCTCTGCTAATAAGTCGACTAAAGTGATCCCTTTGAGTGGATCTACCTCCATATTTCCTCGAGAAAAAAAAAAAGCATAATAGCAAGTGAAATGTCATTGTGTCAAGAGCCATGAACAATTTCCTTAACTTACCATGATACCCCAGAACCCTCCTCATAGGAACAAACCTTCTTTATGTCACTTGAAGCTGCCATATGATACAAATGAGATTTACCTTGTATCTACATTTATGTCACTTGAAGCCGCCATATGATACAAATGAGATTTACCTTGTATCTACATTTAAAACCTCAAATAAATGGTTGATGGTAAGGCCAAGAGTTTATCCAAATAGTGCCAAATAAGTTGGGATGTTAAACAATCCACTATTACCCTTAAAGTATGAAATGCTACAACCTTAGAGATTGAACATAGTCCCTTCCTACTTTTCAGAAAATAGACTTCAATTTGAAATCTAATATATAAAATTTTACTTATAAATATCTCATTTTGTTTTTTGAATTCTGTATAGTGATCCATTTATGTTATTTTAAAATTTTATAGTATATTATGATTCAGAAAATAATATATATTTATATTTAATCATGCGTGTTCATAAAGAAAGTTCTTAAGAGTAAAAATAATTCACTTTTCCTAAACGCCCTTAACAACTATTTTGTTTATTTATTTACTTATGTTTATTAAATTATAAAACTAATTTTAAAACGAACTCTTTGAAAAAAAGCACTTACGAATATAAATGATAGTTTAAAATAATTTTATACCAACGCTTTAAAAAGAAGGAAAGGCACTTTCAATTGTAAATGATAACCTACAAAATCACATACTTTCAAAATAATTTTATTTATTGTTAAAAAAGAATAGATCTCTTCGTAATTTTATCCTATGTTTTACCTAATAATTATGCAGAATACTACTTTATTTCTGTTTTGTCTTAGTGTGTTTTTTAATATTTTCCTTCTGCCACATTACCAACCTTTATACTGTTGTTGTACAGTTATTTCAAACCGGATCTGACACCAAATTGACCACTTACAAACATATTTGAAAGCATTGAACCCCTTTACAGCCAAGCAGATGCAAAGTGAGATCGTGATTCATATGCTTCAGTTCGCTGTCTACGCATACAATATCTGGATCAGTTGATCACTGCATAGGTGACGTGGATTCACTGCTTGGCTGCGACAGCTGATCTGTCGTTAACCATGAGTCTCACTCAGTAGTGTTTTATAGATAAATCTACAAGAATTTTGCTTCTGCATCACTCATGGCCAAGTTGTCATAGAATTAGTTTTAACTTTTAGCAGAGTTCATTGAATCAATTGACTTAGCAGACCGCTCTTCTAGAATTCCTGAGACATACAGTTTGCACAGACTACATCATGCCCCAGGCATAAATACTAATGTGATTGCTTGTTTCATTCTCTGCAGCAGCTCCAGTTAGATGAAGAGGTTCAGATATTTCTCCATGGGAATGAATTCAATGCTCCTTTCTTAGGTTTCATTGCAGAAGAGATTGAAGGGATTGGAGGCCTGCAAGGTCATGGCAGTGTCTGTGGATTTGGAATCAGGGGGGTTGTGGAGATCTGGGCACAGTGCATGGAGTGGGGAAGACAATGCCTTCTCTGCGTCTTTCAGTAGAAGGAGCATCCATGTGGTGGACGACGAAGAGGCCCTCAAATGGGCTGCTCTTGAGAAGCTCCCAACTTATGACCGGCTGAGGAAGGCTGTTCTAAACGAAGTTGCAGAGACAGGGAGCTTCAGATTTCAGCATGTGGATGTCACCACGCTTACCAATGAGACTCGCAAGAAGTTCATTGAGAGAATACTGCAGGTGGCCGAAGTGGACAACGAACGGTTCTTGACGAAGCTCAAAGAGAGGATTGACAGGTAAAGCAGATCTGACGTTGAGATTGAGCTTTTTTGCAATGGTGAAAGTATAGTGTGATGATGAAGGAAATGTTTTTGTCTGACAGAGTTGGGATTGAGATGCCAACTATTGAAGTTCGGTTTGAGCACCTGAACATTGAGGCAGATGCCCGTGTCGGAGGCAGAGCCCTTCCTACTCTCTTGAATTTTACTATCAACATCATCGAGGTAAAGCACTGGACAATATATTTATGAATTGGTGATGCTTGTCCTTGCTATTCAATTTTTGGTTTGGAGGGTTAGTAAAGGTGATCCAGCTCGTCAGTCTCACCTGGTATCATCCACTTTTTTGCAATTAGTTTTGAAATTGCTCTACCACTGAGCTACTTGCTTCTTTCATGACAGACCCCCTTTCTCACACAATCGTCTCGACCCTTGGCTCCGCCACTTACCTCTTTCATGACAGCCACCTTTTCTCAGACAATCACCTCGACCCTTGGCTTTCCCTTTCTAGAACATCAGCTCAATACCTGACTCTGATACCATGGCTCTACTTTTCTAGAAAATCAGCTCAATACCCGACTCTGATACCATGATACCATGGCTCTGCTTTTCTAGAAAATCAGCTCAATACCCGACTCGGTGTTATGATACCATGGCTCTACTTTTCTAGAAATTTCGCTCATTACCAAAATCTGATATTACGTTGACAACTTGACAAGTTAGGAATGAAACCCAGAACCCGTTTGATGTCAGTGGTAACCAACCCGACTCTGATACCATGTTGAGAACTTGACAAGTTAGGAATGAAAGCCAGAACCCGTTTGATATTATTGGTTAACAGGTCGTTTGTGATATCGAGGCATATCAAGTCATGGATTCTCCAGAGTCCAAGCCACATTTTGGCTTAGGCCTTCTAGTGATTGCTAATCAACTTCAACACTTGACTCTCATAGAATTTACCCTGGCTAGAAATCAAACCCAGAACCTGCCCTGGGCAGCCTACTTTATCACTAAGCCACATGCCCCTTTAATTTGAAGGTGTGAATTGCTTTTTCAATAAGGCACTAAATCTGTTTATTTATCTTTACTAGTTGACACAATAAGGAAACCAATAGTTTCCACCCTGATTTTCCCATGTTTTCTACGACCTTCAGTAAATATGTTTAGGAAAGGCCATGAACTCCTTGGCAGGAGTAAGGCTCTTGTGTATATGCGTGAGGGAAGTTCTTGTGTATAAGTGTGAGCGAAGTTATTTGATCACCATCAAGAAATATGTTTAAATAGCATAATTTGTTTAGGGAAAAAAATTACAGGAGAAATTTATTAACTATACCTATCATAATGATTATATTACAGTTTGGCTGTAGTGGTTGAGATGGAATACTGCATATATAAAAAAACTCAGTTTCAAACTTTTACGAGAGGAGAACACTTTTATGACTGCGGTGAAGGTGTCGGATTTACAATACTCCTTTTCAAATCACATTTTGGCTCTGGCTCAGGCTCTCATAGAAGTTCCATAGAAAGTAATCGTACCAAAGTGCCTGCCCTCTGCAAGATTATATTACAGTTTGACTGTGGCTTAGTGGTTGAGATGGAACACTGCATATATAAAAAACCCAGATTCAAACTTCAATAAGAGGAGAACACTTGTATGACTGTGGGGAAGGTGTCTGATTTCCAATATTTCTTTTCAAATCACACTTCGGTCCTGGCTCTTATAGAAGTTCCATAGAAAGTAATCGAACCAAAACCCGCCCTCTGTCAAGGCAGCCTACTCTACCATGGAGTTACATGCCCCTTTGATATCAAGGTGTGAATTGCTTTTCCAACACAAAGTGTTGAATATGTTTCTGTATCTTTAGTAGTTAATACAAAATAAAAGGCCATAGTTTCCACCCTTCAGGTTCCTCTGTTTTTGGCTAACTTCAAGCAAATATGTTCAGGCCAGACCACATAATTCTCGTATAAAAAAAATCACCTTTTGGGTTAATTGAAGGGAGTACTTATCTATTAACATTTGGGCTAAGGTTTAGTGGTTGTGATGGAGTGTTGCTGTGAAAAGGCTTTGGATTCAAAGCTCTGCACGTGTAGCTATCCTTTCAGAGAAGCACAGAGATTCGACGAGAAGAGAAATCCAGGGCACCAAATTCCAATGTCAACCGGTTGTTTTAAGATTCAATACCCAAATAGCATGGGTAAGAATGAAATTGGAAATTTTAATATTTCGCCATTCTATCGCATAAAAATGCTGTTATTGTGCAGGGGTTTCTTAACTATACGAAGATCTTGCGGTCAAGGAAGCAGACTCTAACAATCCTCCATGATGTCAGTGGCATCATCAAGCCTTCTCGGTAAGCTTTACATATGTCCTTTGTTCTTAGATAGAAGATGTACAGCATAGGTCAGCCGTTTCAGAGACTTTCTTCATTCTCATCCTTGAACTGCCCAGAATGACGCTTCTTCTTGGCCCACCTGGTGCTGGAAAAACGACATTGCTAACAACTCTGGCTGGAAAGCCCGATCGTGATCTCAAAGTAAGTTTAGGATTATTATAATTAGAATATACTGTAGAAATGTAATCCAAATTTAAATATGTGACTTAGCGAATTCGACATTGTTCTTTACTGTCTATGTGCTCAATTGATCTGTTTTCTGTATTTTAGTACGTCAAAATGAAACAAGTTTTCATCGAAGGAATTTTATTTCTTAGGGGAAAAATGTTTCTTTTTCCTCTTACAGGTTACTGGAACTGTAACCTACAATGGGCACTCATTAAATGAATTTGTGCCTCAAAGAACGTCTACATATATCAGCCAGCACGATTTGCACCTTCGTGAAATGACAGTAAGGGAGACATTGGATTTCTCTGGGCGTTGCCAAGGTGTTGGGGTAAGATACGGTGAGTGTTTGTGTAGTTTTTTCTCAGAGTTGCACCTTTTTCACATTGAAAATTGAGCCCGTGTTTATCCATTGCCTACCAGAAATGCTGCAAGAACTTTCAAAACGTGAAAAGCAGGCAGGCATCAAACCGGATTTGGATGTTGACATCTTCATGAAGGTAGGCATTTCTGCAAGAGGAATGGTTCTATTCAGAGTTAGTCAATTAAACTTGAATGCCCTTGTGTTCCTCAAATGGGTTTTTGGTTGATGCTTAACCTGGGTGTTTAATACCATGATTCAAATACTGAAAGACACGTTTTGCTCCCAGTGGGCCGCCTTTCCTATTCAAGCTACCTATCTTACTGCTGAAGCAGGCCCCAAAAAATCTTCAGATTTCGAATTTCTCACTTATTGCAGAATTTAATTTTTCTTATTGCTGCAGGAAACTGCAATTGAGGGAAAACGGACTAACTTTGTCACGGACTATGTGTTAAAGGTTACTCTAAAGCTCAAGCTTATGGGATTAATAATACTTCAGGTTTTGAGGCATACACATTATTCACATAGGTTGCCGTGTCTTTGATTTCTTCCAGATTCTGGGCTTGGACATTTGTGCAGACACAATGGTTGGAGATCAGATGCACCGTGGAATCTCTGGGGGGCAGAAGAAGAGAGTTACCACAGGTGGGCCAAGCAAGTGCCAAGAATAGTTCCTTCTCACCACAGAAAATTTGCATTTGGATAGTACCAAGGCAATTTTCTGATTGTTTGATAAGATCTTTGCAGGAGAAATGCTGGTCGGTCGTGCAAAAGCTCTTTTCATGGATGAAATTTCCACAGGATTGGACAGTGCTACGACTTTCCAGATTATCAAGTGTTTGCGCCAAGTTATCCATCTCTTTGATGCGACAATGTTGATCTCTCTTCTACAGCCTGCGCCTGAAACATATGAGCTATTTGATGACATTGTCCTTCTGTCTGAAGGAGAGGTGGTGTATCAAGGACCTCGAGAATATGTGCTTGATTTCTTCGAGTCCATGGGCTTCAAGTGCCCAGAGAGAAAAGGGGTTGCTGATTTCTTACAGGAAGTAAGTATGATTTCTGATATAATTACGTTTAGTCTGGTGGTTTGTGGGTGGCAGTTGCAAACTACCATCTAGATTTCAAAGCCAAAAGATTTACAGCATTTTCACAGATAGATGTTTCTGGAGCTTGATAATCTTTGTGAGGTTCAGCTTACCATGGTTTTTCTCTATCCGTTTACAAGAGTGGTGATTAAATGAATTGTTCAAATTTTTGTTGCAAATAGAGCTTAGGTTTCACTTCTTAATTAGCTACTTGAATTCTACAGGTGACCTCAAGAAAGGATCAAGAGCAGTATTGGGTGGTTGAAAGCCAACCATACCGTTACATACCTGTCAAAGAATTTGCAGAGGCCTTTCTTTCATTTCATGTTGGCAAGGGCCTATTAGAAGAGTTATCGCATCCATTTGATAGAAAAAAGAATCATCCCGCTGCTCTTACAACTACCAAGTATGGTGTCAGTAGAATGAACATATTCAAAGCCTGCCTTTCTAGAGAATGGCTGCTTATGAAGAGAAATTCTTTTATATATATATTCAAAACAGTACAGGTGGGTTGGAATCCAAATTATTAGAAGGTATGATATTTTTTTTATTGACTTATTGGCGAAAAGGAATATGAATACTGACAAACAGATATGCAGATTTTAATTTTAGGGGCAATCGCAATGACCATGTTTTTACGCACGAAAATGCATCACCGGACTGTTAATGATGGAAACCTGTACATGGGAGCTCTTTTCTTTGGACTAGTCCACGTAATGTTCAATGGTTTCCCGGAATTATCGATGACAGTTAGCCGTCTTCCTGTATTCTACAAGCAAAGAGACCTTCTGTTCTATCCATGTTGGGCTTATGCTTTACCAACATGGATAATGAGGATTCCACTCTCCGTGCTAGAAGCAGGGATTTGGGTTTGTGTTACATACTATGTTATGGGTTTTGCACCAGAGGCTGAGAGGTAATTCTTATAGCTTCTGTATCTAAATGAATTTCCATATCATTATTCATTAAATATGGATAGAAGCATGAGAAGTCTTACTGATCCACTAATCAATTAGTAAACGAATTAATTTATTCTTTGACTATCCGTAGATATGGCTGGAAGAATGAGAACTCTGACTGATATATTTATGAATCAGTAACATAGTCAGACACCCCTGGTTTGTAGATATATAGGACTATGAAAGAATTCATTATGCTGTTTTATATAAAGGTAATCTGATAGGCCATCTTCAACTAGTGTAATATGCAGTAGGTATCCAGCAAAGAACTGCGAAAAAATCAATTTCCAGAAGTGCTAGCCAAATTTTTTTCTGTAGATTCACATTTTGTCCCATGCTTAGCATTTGCATTATGAAAAGTTGATTTCAGTTTTGGCAAGCTGCCTCAAATGAATAGAAGTAAGAAAAATCTACTTTACAGTCTATGATCTGTTCGTCGATCTACTCATTCAAGAAAGTTACGGGACTGAGGAGAGATGGGATACAACCAGATGAACTGATTTAATTAGGGATATTAAATCTTTCTAGGTGGCCTGAAATTATAACAGCACTTCAAATCCCATTTACATGAAATGATTACATATGTTACTTTATTCGTCCATTTACATGAAATGATTACATATATTACTTTATTCGTCTTTTATTGATGTACGAGTAAAATGATTAGATGATTGGAAACAAAAGGTAACATCCTCATCCACCAAATTAGCCCTAAGAAAAAGAAAAAGAAAGCAAGCACGTCAAAATCATGTTTCGATTGTCAGAACACTAAAATATTCAATGAGTAATGGTGGACGTTGCGATTATTGTTGCAGGTTCTTTAGGCAATTCTTCCTCCTCTTTATGATGCATCAGATGTCGTTGGCACTTTTTAAATTCATAGCATCACTGGGTCGGAACATGATTGTCTCACAAACATTTGGATCATTTGCTTTGCTTGTTGTGTTTGTTCTTGGAGGATTTGTGGTATCAAGAGGTATTTGACAGTATAATATATGCAAATATGAATATTTACTCCAAAGAAAATAACTTTTATGTTTGTCCTGAGGTTTTCAGCCACATGAACTTAGTTTGCAAATAATGTTTTATTTTATTCACGTTTCTGGAACAGAGAACATACCTAAGTGGTGGATTTGGGCATACTGGTGCTCACCGATGTCCTATGGCCAAAACGCCATAGCGGTGAATGAATTTCTGGCTCCCAGATGGGACATAGTAAGTGTTATCATGTCTTGATAGAGTGTCCTATAATCATAATCCCAGGAAAGAAATATTGAATATTGACATCTTTGCGCAGCCTGTCAGTAACAGCTCCCATAAAACAGTTGGACGTGCTGTCCTAGAATCTCGTGGATTATTTGCTGAAGCTAAATTTTATTGGATTGGCATTGGAGCATTGGTTGGCTTCTGTGTACTTTTCAACGTTCTGTACACTGTTGCTTTAGCGTGCCTCAACCGTAAGTCTGGCATTCCATAATAAGGTTTGGTTTATGCTACTATTTCTCTCACACTCATATCATCCAAAGGGTGAAATCTAATAAAACCACCTCCAATTACAGCTTTGGGGGATTCACAGGCTGTTATATCTGAAGATGTTATTGAAGAGAAGCAAGCAAACAGAACTGGAGAAAGCAACCAAGGAAAGGGACATCATTCTGTTGAACTGACATCTCAGAGAAGGTCCAGTGGTAAGTTATGAACTCTCCAGAAATTCTTTTAGTACTTTTGAATGTTTCAATCTACTGCTCATAGCTAAAATTACATTGTTTCAGCCAGAGAGTGAAACGTATTTGGAAATGGAGACAGTGCTAATTGTAACTGATTCTAATCTTCCGATAGACAATGAACTGAAAAATTTGAGTGAACTATAGAACTTCTCTGTAACACCTTATGTCAGACAACAGAGTGAGAGATGTTAAAAAGCCTTTGTGCTGATCTTAATTGAGACTCGAAAGCCTGATTTTGCTGTTGTTCGAAAGAAAGGATGAAACAATTGAACTACAAAGAATACAATCAATAAAACTATGTAAACTGGTCACATCCGAAGATTTGAAAATATATGAAAAAGAATACACTATTCATTCATAGATTTAATAATTTTGTTGGTCTTGCTTACTTATCAGAGAGGAGAGAGAGTCTAACTTCTGAAGACAATTCTACACATGTTCGAGAAGCCAATGCCATTCAAATCTCGGCACAACACAATAAAGGAATGATCCTTCCTTTCCAGCCATTGTCAATGGCTTTTGAGAACATAAACTATTATGTTGACATGCCACAGGTATGTGCATCTCTACAAATCATTGAATTGAATTTGTAATCTGCCAGTAGTTTGACATGCGTAGGCTCTCTAACTTCTGGAACGAGTGTTAATTTTGTAACAGGAGATGAAAAGTGAAGGTTTGGCTCAAGAGAGGTTACAACTCCTTTCCAATGTAAGTGGATCCTTTAGACCAGGAGTACTTACAGCCCTGATGGGAGTTAGCGGTGCTGGAAAAACTACCCTTATGGATGTCTTGGCTGGAAGAAAATCAGGGGGCTATATAGATGGAAGTATAAGCATCTCTGGGTTCCCGAAGAAGCAAGAAACATTTGCTCGCATCTCAGGGTACTGTGAACAAAATGATATCCACTCTCCAAATGTCACAGTCTTTGAATCACTCGTGTATTCTGCATGGCTCCGTCTTCCTGGCGAGGTTGACGAGAAAACTAGAATGGTTGGTCAAAATTTCTCCCATTCGCATGCAGTTCTTCAGAGTGAAAATCTTTCTTGTTAATGAGATTATGGAAGCAGCTTTTGCTCACAGATTTTTGTTGTTACAATAAGTGCAGATGTTTGTGGCAGAAGTCATGGAGCTTGTAGAGCTCACTCCTCTAAGAGATGCTATTGTAGGGCTTCCTGGAGTGACAGGTCTTTCTACAGAGCAAAGGAAGAGACTTACCATAGCAGTGGAACTAGTTGCCAATCCTTCTATAATCTTCATGGATGAGCCAACTTCAGGACTAGATGCCCGTGCTGCAGCGATAGTTATGCGTACTGTTCGCAACACAGTCAATACAGGTCGAACTGTTGTTTGTACCATCCACCAACCCAGCATTGATATCTTTGAAGCTTTTGACGAGGTGAATTCAAATACTTTCATTGTCAATCTATGGGATGCAATTGCAAACAACAGGCCTTTTTTGATGTTTCTTTGCTTAAAAAAGGAAAGGGTGTAAAGCGATAAAATAAGGCAGGGTTCCACAAAACCAATAATTGCTAAATTTTCAGTTTTATTGGTTGGCTGAACTGCAGCTGTTACTCCTGAAAAGGGGTGGCCAAGTCATCTATGCAGGTCCTGTAGGTCATCATTCTCATAAACTCATTGAGTATTTTGAGGTATGGTTGATTTGTTGTTCGATGTTTTACAATCTATTAGTAATCGGTTGTTCTTGCCATTATCAATCGATGACAGAAAATAATGATCTTGTCTAATTCTTGTTTGTTTGATCAGGCTGTTTCAGGAGTTCCACAGATTATAGAAGGATACAATCCAGCAACATGGGCACTGGAAGTGAGTTCCATGGCTACTGAGGAAAGACTTGGTGTAGATTTTGCTGAAATCTACAGAAAATCGGCACTCCATGAGTATGTCTGACATAGTTGTAGGAACTTGTTTGAGAAAGAGTTTTTTCATTGTGCATCCCTAATTTTGTTACCCCATCTTGGATAATATAATTCCTCCAAAGAAGGATATTGCAGCGTTGTTTAAACCTTATTCGACTGTTATGTCTTGCTGCTTTTCAGATGGAATCAAGCTCTTATTAAAGAGCTAAGCACCCCTGCTCCTGGCTCGCAGGATCTGAATTTTCCAGCTCGGTATGCGCAGTCCTTCAACGTTCAGTGCACGGCCTGTCTTTGGAAGCAACATTGGTCATATTGGAGGAATCCACACTATAATGTTGTGCGGTTTTTCTTCACTACAGTGGTTGCCCTACTGTTTGGGACCATCTTTTGGGACCTTGGAACAAAGAGGTTGGACTTTCTTCTGCAAAACTAGCAGCCACCTCAATTTGACATTTTGTTTTCTTTATTTTTGATTAGTTTATTGTCTATTACATGTTTGAAGTCAAGACAGTCACTTGGCATATTAAGAATTCACGCTGTCATATCTCTTCCAAGTTAAATTATAGTTGTTCTCATGAAAACTTTATCTGTTGTTCTTCATAAGCCTAGTGAATTTCGTGTTCTCTAAACTTGTCTTTTGTCTCAACTGCTCAATGTTGTCTTAATACTTTTTAATGTCATTTCACAGAGGTAAACAGCAAGATCTACTCAATATTCTGGGATCAATGTACTGTGCTGTACTTTTCCTTGGTGTTAGTAATTCATCAAGTGTCCAGCCAATTGTCGAGGTTGAACGAACTGTCTTTTACAGAGAAAAGGCTGCTGGAATGTATTCAGCACTGCCTTATGCCCTTGGACAGGTAAGCTAAATGTCAACAGCTACTAGTCAGATTATAAATTTGTTATGCAGATCAAATTTATCTAATGACGATCCTTGTAATCAATGCAGGTGGCAATTGAGGTGCCTTATGTTCTTATGCAGTGTGTAATCTATGCCATCTTGGTCTATTCTATGATTGCTTTTGAGTGGACAGCTGTCAAGTTCTTCTGGTTCTTCTTCATCATGTTTTTCACTTTTCTATACTTTACCTATTTTGGAATGCTGACAGTAGCTGTGACTCCAAATTACCATATTGGTGCAATCATTTCATCAGCTTTTTATTCTTTATGGAATCTCTTCTGTGGTTTCATTATTCCTCGACCTGTAAGGCCTTTTTCTCCATTATTATTATTATCTTCATCAATTGTGCTATGTAGCATTGATTTAAATTGCAGTGTTGACTGCAGTTGACATTCACCTTGGATTGAGTGATCCTAATACAATCAATTTTCTGGTTGTGTATTGAATACAGAAAATGCCTATATGGTGGAGATGGTACTACTGGGGAACCCCCATTTCTTGGACACTCTATGGTCTGATTGCTTCACAGTTGGGTGATGTGGAAACTGAGATGGTGACAGCTGATGGGAATGTGAAGGTATCCACATTCATAAAATCATATTTTGGGATGAGACACGACTTTTTGGGAATTGTAGCACTGGTGCTTGTGTGTATCCCCGTTGCTTTTGCTTTGTTCTTTGCTCTGGCCATCAGACAACTCAACTTCCAAAAAAGATAGAAATCGCCTCACATGCTCATTGGGTATATTTTATGTTATTTTCTTTCAATATGGCTGCTTGATACTGGTTGACTCAAGTGTGTACAGGCGACCATATGCTTCAGTTGAAGTCATGAATCTGTGTTATTGAAAGCTATTCTTTAGGACTATGTTGGTATAATAAATACCATCGTTTGGGTTCTGAATTGTTATTAAGATACTATTTTGTATGTTCCGAGATAATTTTGTTTTGGCCGAGATCCTGAAATGCCTCCAATCACTTTGCAATACCAATCTGGTTATACTATTTTCATAAAGCAAGGCATGCAAGTCTATAACTATCCTCTTATTCAGTCTTTGAACCGACAGCATACCATGAACAGCCCTCCAATTTATCAATCTCGTTATCATAGTAGCGCTTAGGCCGTCGTGAAATCGTTGTGGGATTTCATGGAGTTTATTATTCGATCAATATTCGGCATAACTAAATTATATTTTAAGAGTCTTTACATTTTTAAAGATTGAGTAAATGTTACTGTGTGTGCTGAAATATATTTTAACATTCTAATTTAAGAGACTACTCAGTTGTGAACATTATAATTTAAGATCCTACTCCGCTGTGTGCTTATAATATAGTTCAAGTATCACTAATTCAAGATGTTAACTAAAATCTAATTCCAATGTACCTAGGGAATTGGAACTTAAGGAGCTCATAGTGTGGAAATTAATTTGAATAACCAATGCTAATGTTATAATTAAATTATTATGCTATAGTTAAATTATTTATTAATTAATCTAATTTATAATTAAGTGTGGAAATTAATTTGATTAAACATGTTAATATTATTAATTAATTATTATATAATTTATTTAATGTAATGTTAAGATAGAGTAGAAAATATAAACAATAAATAATAATTACATCTTATATAAATTATTATAATAATTTTACTTTGATGTAAGTCTTTGAAATAAGAGTGGAATATAATATAATCAATTTAATATTACACTATTAGCATTTATTATCACAATTTAATGTTTATAATTTTATTTATTTTTGAACATTTCTTAGTTATTAATATTATTATTTTTATTGATATAAAAATAGAATAGAACATTAAATAATGATAATCTATACTATCACAACATTTAATTAAATTATTATAATAATTTAATTTAATTGTAAGTTTGAGATAAGAGTGGAATTATTAACAATAAATTAAATAATTTACACCATCAGCAATTTTATTATCACAATTTAATATTTATAATTTAATTATTTCTTAATTGTTATTAATAACTTAATTATTTTTTAATTGTTGATATAAAAACAGATATAAAACAACAATAAAATCAATGATAACAAATTAATGATAATTTATAGTATCAACAACTTCAAGAGCATTAATGGTAACTCATACCATCAACAATTTCACCACTACAAAAGATACCAGACCTACCCTATGAAGTGAAATGGTATAATATTAATTTAAGAGAGACAACATTCCTATATGTGTATACACTCTTTGAGTATGAAAATGTCTTCATGTGCATACATGAAAACAATGCAGAGATGAGAAGTCCAATCAAACTCTTTAATTTGATTAAAAAGATGTAATTATTACAAATTAATGTATCTAATAATTTTTTTGATTAGATTAATAAACGAAAATTTAATTATAATTTATTAAAAATATTTTTATTTATACATCTTACTATTAACATTAAACCTGAGAAAATTAATAAAAAAAATAAACAGAACCATTTAATTATTAATTCATATAGAATAATAGTTAATTGTTTTATATAAAATATACACAATTTAATAATAATTTATTATTCTATTAATACAAAACAATTTGATAATAATTTAAAAAATATAAGATTCAAATTTAATAGTTTTATTAGAATAATATTGAATTGTAAAATATTTATTTCTTCTAGTATTTTTTTAAATTTTATTTTGTTAATTTTATGGTTTGAAATAAAATAATTTTTTTGTTTGGGATGGTAGAATGTTCTATATGATATTATAAAGTTGTGTAAATATTATGTTCTTTATTTGTAGTTCAATTTTTAATTATATATATTTAGTTTTGTTTAGCTTTTAACTTTTGGAAAATAAAGTAATAGAGTTATTATTGCACATTTTCTCTTGAGACTTTTTTAGCAAGATGTTACAAATAATTATACCAATTATTATTATGTCATGTTTTGCATATAAATAGGTAGTTTCTGTTTTTTTTGTTAGCTATTAATTATTGGTTAGAACACAGGTGTTTCAAGTAATTATACTAATTATTATTATGTTACGTTTTTCATATCAATAGTCGATCCCAATTTTTTTTGTTAGCTATTAATTTTTGGTTAGACCATACTATTTTTTTTTTTTTTTTTCAATAAAAAAGTAGTAATACTTAAAATTAATTCAACTACTTACTACAATGTAAACCTAGGGCTGACCACACTTCTAAACACTATCAATCAAAATAAATAAGAACATGTAGTTAAATATATCCTATTTTAACTGATGGAAAACAAATCAATTCTCCAAAATTTAATGTTTTTTTTTTAATTTTTTTAAACAATGTAATGAAGAATTTTTAAATACATAACTATAATCAGTTATACAAAATTTTCAAAGACCAATTTCATTGTATTTTCTAGCTCATGAGATATTTAATAAGGTTTATTTGCCAAAAAATCACTAAACATACACAAAGAAAAACAAGTCTTTCAAATAATAATGTAACAAACAACACATAATACATGAATTTAGGCAAATTCAAGTTAGCTAAATAAATACGGGTAAAGCTAAATCCCAAACCTAATTCCCTCTTATAAATATCCAAGATCTAAATATCAATATCAATTCAATAGTCAACAAAATTTATTCAATAACAACATGAGCATTTCTAGTCTAAAAGATGACCCAAGATGAGCACTTATATGAAAATATTAGGACTAGACATTTTAAGAATTCATAGTTTGTGGCAATGCGAGTTTGAAATTGATTTCCTCTAGGAGAAACATAATTCTCTTACCCAATGTATTTTCATCTTCAAAGTTTGCTCATACAAATATAATTTCAACAACCATACAACTACAATGTTTGCAATGAAACAATTTCAACATTCTAGGTTACTTCCAACAATTAGAAGATGTACCCTAATTGTGCCTTGCTTGGGATTTTCACCAACCAGTGTAACAACTAAGTGGATGGTGTGAAGGAGTTTCTTGTAAGACCACCCTACATGCACACACACATGAACAAAATTTTCCACTGAAGAATCTCTTTGAAGTGAAATGAAATCATTGACTCTTCTTGGTAATCTACAAAATGCCATGACCATGCAAAATTGTGCTCAATGAAATAGTAAAACCCACACATATATAGAGGAAGGCAGGGTTTTAGAGGTGGAGTCCACGGATTCTTGATCTAGTTTGGTAGGCTCATTGCTAACCATTACTGTTTTCATATTTTTCAGGAAATTAAAGCAATGCAATTAGTATCATAAACTATCATAGCCAATGCCTATCACTAAATTGTAGTCTACCACGAATCACACAATGAAGGGGAAAATGATTCTAATGGGTTATGATGCCATATATGAAATATTATGGCTCTCTATTTAAGACATGTAATGAGAAATAACATGATTTTTGCATTTCATAGTCAATTTATCTCTCATTTATTAGTAATATACAAAGCTCAATTCATAACCATATCTACATATAATTATTATGATAACATTGTACAAAATAATACCCATATTTAGAAATAGAAATTACCAATTATAAGAAATTACCAACTACTAATTATTATAAGAAATAGTATGTCATGATTCACTTACTAAATGTATTTGTAACTCCCATATACAAGGGTCATCTCATTTCTAATTATAATGGATTCCATGTCCAATTAACCACCAACTATGCTTTCAATAAGGATGGACTCAAAGAAAAATTAATTCTTCATTTTGACACTGGGTTAAAAAATTGGAAATCAACCACAATATATAGGGAATACAAGGAATTTCCATACATTTTCACAAACAATGTGCAAATAGTGAGTTTACAAACACATATGAACACCCATTGTAATTTCTCAAAAGTGAAAGCTCTTTATATTTAAGGATAACAAATTATTCATGAAGTAAAGATAGAATTATTTATCTTGTTAATAATTTGATCTAAGCAAATAAATGAGTGTGAGCAATTTTCCACTCAACCATGTGTAATTCTTTGTGGATGCCACCCTCAATAGAACTTTGAGATGACCATGGTGAAGGAAACAAGTTTTAAGACTCTATGGAAACTCTTCCCATCCAAAACATATAAGATCAACAAATAAATTCACTTAGAGCTTTATCACTAAACTTACAACCAACCTAACTATGGCACTCGCTTTACTATGCCATACAACACAAGAAGATACCTTATTCTATGTTCCATATCACCCCAGGAGTCCTCTTCTAACGTGATTGAAAACTAATGTAAAATTTCAAATTTACCTCTAGTACAAATTTGGTTCTTGGACTTAATGATTGATAATTTATAATACATAGAGATGACCATTTTTATTTTCTTTTTTATTTCTAGGTAATCAAGCACCTCACTTTTTAGGCTATAGGAAAGAGTAAGATGTTCTTTAGGGCTTGAGGCCATCCAACAAGAAGGCTTGAAGCCATTACAACGATATACTCAACATGAGCTCAACAAGTCACTCATAGGAATGAGCGTTGATGGGTAGGATAACAATACTTCCTCCACCTGCTTGAAATAAACCTAATTGATGACATAGAGATGACGATTTACTTAGCATAGATATTTCTATTTCAACATTGCAACATCCTTGCATTGTCTTTGTGATTCTACCTCCTTTCCAAGACTCTTCACAAATTTTTGTTGATTTTTTTTTTTTTGGAAAAAACAATCTTCTAAGGTGGCAATGTTAATGCCTCTAAAGTCTCTCATCCTCATATTTGAATTTCCCTTTTGCATGAGTGATTAGAGAAAGAAAGAGTCATATCTGAACTCTTCCTAATTGCATCAATGTAAGAGGTGGTTATGTTCTCCAAAAAGGATGGTGTTATGATTATAATCATAAAGAAATTAAATTAAAATGAATGTGAAAATAAAACATAAAAGAATACAATACACAAGATACACAAATATACATGGTTAATCCATTATGGGCTACGTCAATAAAGAAGTAGCTAGTCCGTCCTTTATTTCATCTAGCTAAATGAAGGTATATAGCCTACGACACATTTATTGCAAACTCCTCATCACTATCTTATAGTCTCCTCTCCTTTTTACCATGCTCTTTGATAACACAACCATAACATAATGAAGTTTTCTAAGTCTTTTAAAGGTTTCATTATATGCAATCTGCAAGCACAATACCATGGGTCATGAATACCATGTGCTACCAACACCATGGCTTCGAAAACCACTTGTTTACCTTAAATAGATTTGAACCTTTCACCAAGTCAAATTTAACCTAACATTCCCCACTTTAAACTTGACTTGAGGTAATTATCTCCTACTTCCCTCAAAGTTCATAACTAAGGTACTTGGGAATACCAAATGCTCCCTTGTCCTATCAGCTAGGTCTACATCTAGACTTTACAAGTAATTTACCGAGGCTAGGCATGCCTAGCTAGTTCTTATAATTGTATGTTATTTACATGAATTAATATTATTATTATTATATTATTTAAACCCCATTGAATCAAGAATAGAATTAAGCTCCACAATTAGTAATCTCCCACTTAGAGACCTTTTACAACAACTTCACCACTACTTCACCTACTAGATATAGTTATGAACCTTGCACCTTAATGTGAAAAGAAACCAATAATTACAGTCATCTTCAAGGGGGAAACCTCCTTTTATAATGAATACAATTCACAATACAATATTTGATGATTCTAAGACTGTCTCCTTAGTATATAAATATGACACAAAGGGTCCAATTATAATAAAAGGGAACCATAAGAGGTTCTAGCTTACATATCAATATAATAATAGAAATATAATCATTCATTATCTAGGGCTTACTAAGGGGTTTTAGCATTAAAATGGGGCTTATATAGAGCTTAACATGCTCATCCCCTTCAAATAAGTTTTGACCTTAACACTTGACTATCTATGAGTGTTTCTACATCAATAAATCATCTTCTCATGTCTCTTTTCCACTGGTAGGTTCTTCCATTTGATGAGGTACTCAATAATTGCTTGATTTCTCAGTTTCTTTGTCTTTATTTCCAAGATTTTTTCTAGTTATTGTATTTGCCCCTCTTCATTAATCTCTAATAAAATAGTTTGGACTTAGATCTTGTCATTGATTACCTTATTTAAGCAAGAAACATGGAAGACTAGATGTATGTGTGAAAATGAAGGCAAATTCAATTTATAAGCCATACTTCCAATCCTCTGCAACATATTATAGGGGCCATAATACCTTGGTGCTAATTTATTGTCCTTATTTTATTGCTTGAGGGACATATGCTTATATGGTTGTAGTCTCACAAACACCCAATCCCCCACTTCAAATTCCCTTTCATTGCGATGTTGATATGCTTGTTGTTTCATCCTATTTTGTGCCATAACCAAGTTGCCCTTCAATATCTTGAGAACCTCTAATTGATGCCATATGCGGTCCTCTATTGCTTGAGCCTTTATATTCCCTTTCAAGAGTGATGTGATGGATGGAGGATGATATAATAAATGTTGACATTTTTGATGAGGTATGGAAGGATGTGTTATACCACCATTCTGCCAATGGCACCATTTGACTCATTACGTTTGTTTATCATATGCAAAGAACCACATATATCATTCTAAACATTTATTCATAATCTTGGTTTTCCCATCAAATTGAGGATGATAAAAAGAGTTGTGAGCCAATTGAATAACCAAACAAGAAAATAATTTAGTCCAAAATTTTCCAGTGAAAATTGGATCTCTACCACCAACAATAATTTTTTGGATTCCATTTAACTTTTGGACTGTTTCCATGAATTGTTTGTTAGAAATATGTATTCATTGATGTAAAAGGTGATGAGGATGAAGGCAAAAGCAAATAAGATAATGGGATATCGTGAGAAGATGTTGGAATAAGGAGGATGACAAGTATTGTCAATGGTGGTTTATTCAAATCAAAGGTAATGAAATGGAAAAAACAGAGAAGACTACAAGAAGAAGGAAGATCGACACATGTATGGCCAAGGAAAAGCTCATATGTTTCCAAACTGAATGGTGAACAATAATGGCAAAGTTAAATTATTAATGTGCATAGAACTTTGGAGCCATTTATTGTACAACAAATCATCTCAATTGTAGTTGGGACCCATTCAGATAGAGAGAGATCTGAAAGAGATTTCTAGTGGTATGTGGAAGCTTAGAAATGGCCTCCTAGATTGTAAGTTATTTCCAGTCAAAGTTGAGGACCCCAAAAGTCAAAGTAGCAGAGCTATATTGATGAAGGACCCTTTGGAGCAAGTTTAGTTTGGTGATATTGGAAAATGTAGCGGAACTGTTTGGTGGAGCGACTATCCAAAGTTTCGGGCAAATGTGGCTTGACAGAGGAACAACATGAAGCATTCTTATTGGTCGATAGAGGTCCTACCATAATAGCTCAACTCGACTGGAGTACCCCAGAAGGATTCAAAGGCGTGCATAAGAGGGGTGTCGACTCGACAGGAGTACCCTAAAAGGTCTTTCTCAGAAGAATTTTAAGCAATGCAAGAAGGGTAGCCCAAGATGACGTAACTCTGGGTGGAGTCCGTTATGTTCCTATACCAATATGGGTCATAATATATGAATGGTTGAGTTTAGCTCTGTAATATGTACACACCTTTGCTTTCTGCAAATGTTTTCCATATTTGTAAAAAAAAAAAAAAAAAAAAAAAAAAAAAAAAAGAAGTTAAAGAGGGTATGTCCTAAAAGAAAAATCAAAGGACAAAAAGAATGAAAAAGGTAAAAAAAGATGAAAAATGAACCCCCAAAGAAAAAGAAAAAGAACAGGAAAGTGTGAAAGTCCAAATGTCACTACTATTTTATTTTTTGTACAATAGTGATTGTGTGCAACTTGTTATTTATGCCACAATCCATGGTAACCAAACAGTTTAATCTTGGTTATTCCATGTTTTCAATTTCATGCTTAGAGATAGAGAATAAAATCTGACCAAATTGTTTGATCTTGGCAGACAAGTAGATAGGTAGAGTAAATAAAAAAGGATCTCAACAGTTTAATCTAAGCCTTTGGATGTAATAAGGATAGATTTAAATAGATTTCTATTGTAAAAGAAAATAAAGGTTTGATAAAGGTTTGTTAGTTTAAGTGCACCCTAATAAAGAGTAGAAAAAATGGTAGGATGAGTAGATGGGTAAGTAGTTGGATGGTTGTATAAGTATGGTGATTTATCTTGTCATTTACTTTCATCATCAAATTGCTTAATGTGTGGATGATAATGGAACAGTTACAAAGTCAAGTGATTAATTTCCCCCCATTCATTTCACTTTTTCACTAATTTCCCACAAGTGAAAATCAAAGTGCCTAAAAATTTAAGTTAAGGGGCTTAGAGCATTTCTCTGACTTCTGGAGGGATCGGACCCTCGACCCAATAACTTATGAGGATTAGTACTTCAACGCCTTTACAAACATTCACCCCCTCCATAATTCATTCATTTCCTCTAAAAAATCCTTTTTCTTAAGGTAAAATTACAATTTACCTAGGAAAATTAATTAACCTTACCTAAAACCCCTTGTTTACATAAAAACCCATAAAAGAGCATTAAGCCTAAGTTATGATGTGTAAATTCAAATGCATGAGCGAATGTGTCAAGATATTATACTTAGCACAATTTGTTCTCATTTCCGTTTCATATTAACTTTAACTTTTATTATATTTAACTCTCGAGAAACAAAAACCCTTTTTCCGTATAGTTAATTAAAATCCCATATTTTAAATATCTCACCCTAATGGTTTGAACAATAAACCATAATAATAAATAATTAAATGGATTAATTAATTGAGTTGCGACTAATTAAGGTCCATAACCCTTCGCCTTACAAAAAGGGATTAATTGATCAAACCATGATTAATTAATAACCCTTCCTCCAATCACATTGCCTCCGACGTCATTAAGCTGCCCTAACTCGTAATTAAAATCCAATTGGGCCCCTCCATTAACTCCCAGATCAAGTCGCGTTCCCGATCATCGTACGATCTGACCCTTCAGATCTAACGACTAGCTTTCATATCGAGCGGCCTTCGATGTTGACCTTTACTCGCCCGACATGAGCGGTTTTACTATTCATCCCTCTGCTACGTGTCGCCTAATGAATGGCATCGGGTGGACCTCTCCCAATACTGCCAAGTCTCCAAAAGTGGTGCGATAGATTCCACTTACTGCCTCTGCTTATCATCTCCACTACATGAAAAAACGTCACCTTCGTCAGTTGGCGCTAGCTGTCGTTTTCCATTATACCTACCAAAATCATTGACTTTGCAGATAAACCAAAAATACTCGTTGTTTCTGTTTTTTACCAAGAAAAGAACCTTTTGTTCTCCATGCAAACACAGAGTACGTTCAAGTTATCAACCTGCTACCAACCGTCAACCTTCTACAACCGCTGAACTCTAGACCACTGTGTAGACCTATTCACTTCCTGCAAAAAGTGCACAGCCACCATTTTACCATTCAGACAACTGAAACCGGGTATTTATCCTATTTTCGACCAAGAAACCCTATTTTCGTGCCTAACCTGAGCTAAATTGCTTTAAAACTTAAGTAATTTAGTAAGCTAAGCTGTTTGATAGTCCTGAAACACTTTGAAATAAACCAATTGTGTCTAATTTCCCCGAAAATCGTTTGCCCCTATCTTTGAATCCACAAGAACCAAAGATGGAAGCCCCAATTACTTTGAATGTCACGCCATTTACTACTCCCCATAGAGATTTAGACCATCTTTCCCTGGTTGACAAATATTTTTAGATTAAAGACCTCATCTTTGAATAATCCCCTCTGAAATTGCATTGCAAACACCGGGATAACTACTTGAACCATGCAAATAAGATAGGCCTCTGGGAGTCATACCTGCCCAAATATCAATTCCCCAGTGTTCATGTCTTCGTGGAAATTGTTCACTACTGTCATGCAAACTATGACCCTATCATGAGAGATGTAATGTCCCCAGATCAGAAAGTCCTATTCACTATCACTGCAGAATCCATAAATGAGATGTTACAGTTACAACCTGGTGAAAACCTTACCCCCTTACCATCGTTGACTCGCTTGATAGATTTTCCAAGCTATCTAGTTCCAGAAGTACTCAAATCCTGCAGACTTTCATTGCTGAAGAAAGATACATGCCAAAATACCCCCCTCATTACATGTCAGTCATCTTTTCTGATTTGGGCAAAGATATCACAACAATGATATCATGCATTTTAGGTTTTACCACTAATGAATATGTAGATGAGATCATTTTTGCCTACATGTCTATTTTTACCCTTGGTCAACCTCCTGCAGTCAAGTTTGATTATGCAAAATTCATCGCAAATAAAATGCATGATTAGTTTATGAGATTAGAAAATGAATGAGTGTTCAAATATTCATTAGTCCTGTATCATTTGTTTCTATACTACCAAACTGATAAGTTTCCCTTCTCTGTCCAAAAACTTGATACTAAAGGGGATCCTAGATCTGTCATCTTCTAGACCTCTATATTCCACAGGTCTAGTTCTTCTCACTATCCATACATAGATTTTATTGACCTACTTGTACATCCAGTGGCTACAATGTTATTAGGAAATCCTCCTCCCAGAATCAGTGCACACATTAAGAGGGTTCTCTAGCTGTCCAAACAATACAAAGTAGGGGATTGGTACTTGTACCAAAACCATACTGAAATCAGAATTTATGGGTGTGAGTTGCCTCCTTACAAATTACCTAGATATCTCCCCATGTGATTATTTTCTCTGGAGTACTACAGGAAAATGATCAATTCTAATGAGATTCACTTTGTCAAAACCAAGAAGAAGGCCCGACTAAGAATAAAAGATCATCTAGGCCCATTTATTTGCAATAATAGAGAAGCAGGAAAGGAGGCAGATGAAATCCTCCAAAGATTGAGATTAAAACGGAGTTTCATTCGGACCTATGACCCCCACAAATTCATTTGTAACAAAAGGCAGAAAAATAAGCTATCTTCTTATATCCACCAGAGGATCCCAGAAATTGAACAATATGCCAATCAATCTGAATGGGTGGAAGGAACTTTGGTAGATCAAGATAGCACACAAGTTGCAATTGACAATGTATTGATGAATCTAGAAAGAAAGCTTGATGAAGATTCATTTGTATAGGTGTCTGGAGAAACTTCATCACAAAAGCAGTCACAGGAACACAACACACAACCATCAGAGCAACAAAAGTCATCAGAACAGGCAGAAGATTTGTTGGGTGTGGAGGATGATTATTTTGAGGTTTTTGTTTTAGCCGGATGTATACCCTATGAAGTTTGTACACCCCCCCACGCAGGGGGGTGCGGGGGGGACTTGTCCCCCCTACAGGGGTCCGGGGGCCAGCAGTCCCCCAGCGGGGGTTTCGGGGGCAAAGCCCCTGAAGTTAAAAACAGATGTAAAATTGCCTTGTAAAATTATAGTAATTTCTAGTCAATCTGGGCTGTTCATTAGGCAGATGATCTGACAGTAGAACTTACATTTAGTTTAGGGTTTTTTGCCCTAGAAGGCAACCCCTCTCTTTGTATGAGAGTATTGTATTGAGGCTGTGTAATAGATGTGTATTCTCTGAGCGAGAAACAAAGAGGTGAGATTGTGAAAGAAAACAGAAGATATTACAACGGATCTGCTGTAGGTTGTGAATCTTCATTTTGCTAGATAATAGAAAGGAAGGACTGTCTGTTCGGGGTGGACGTAGCCCAAACTGGGTGAACCACGTATATCTGTGTATATCTGTGTTTTTGTTCAGGTATCATCTCTTAGTGGCTCTCGTTATTATTTTACTTTTATTGATGATGCAACTAGAAAAACTTGGATTTATTGTATTAAGAATAAATCTGATGTATTTGATACCTTCAAGAAATGGAAAGCTTTGGTTGAGATTGAGACATGAAATAAATTGAAGTGTCTCAGATTAGAAAATGGAGGTGAATATTGTAGCAAATAGTTTGATACTCTTCAGAGCATGGAATTCGCAGAGAGAAGACAGTTCCAAGAACACCACAAGAAGATGGTGTGTTAGAAAGGATGAACAGAAAAATCATGGAGCGTGCAAGGTGCATGAGATTGCATGCAGGATTGCTTTAACAATTTTGGGCAGATGCTGTAGATACTACTATTTATCTAATAAACAAAGGGCCTTCAAGTTCCTTGGATGGTGGTGTTCTAGAGGAAGCATGGACAGATAAAAAGGTAAACTACTATTTTTTAAAGCCTTTTGGTTGTGAGTCATTTGTCCATATTAATAAAGAAAATATAACAAAGCTTGAGGCAAAGTCAAAGAAATGTACCTTTATTGGATATGGTGTTAATGATTTTGGTTATTTCTTATATGATTACGAAAATCACAAAATCATTAGGAGCAGAGATGTAGTATTCAATGAAAAGGTCTTTTATAAGAATAAGTTGCAGGAAAAAGAAAACAAGGAATACACAGTTCTTGATGAAATCACTGAAAAAGTAAAGGTACTTGAAAATAATAATAATCAACAACCACAACAACAACAACCACCACAACAACAACAGGCACCCCAAACACCTGAAAGTGGTGTTAGAAGATTTACCAGGATAAGTATACCCCCGAATGATACTCTCCTTCATTATATTATTTATTGTTGACCGATTTTGGTGAACCCGAATGTTATGAAGAAGCAATGTAGGTTGAAAGTAGGAAGAAGTGGGAGGTAGCCATGGAAGAAGAGATGGAATCCTTAATGCATAACCAGACTTGGGACTTAGTCAGGTTGCCTGCAGAAAAAAACTACATTGAAGAATAAATGGGTTTATAGGCTGAAGGAAGAAGATGGAGGAAAACAAAGGTACAAAGCTAGACTTGTGGTGAAGGGGTTTGCACAGAAGAAAGGTATTGATTTTGATGAAATATTTTCTCCTGTTGTTAAAATGACTT
>APFE030958716.1:29719-66307 GCA_000404065.3 Pinus taeda
ACTACAGGATATGTATTTACTGTAGGTGGAACAACTGTCAATTGGGTTTCAAAAATCCAAAGTGTTGTTGCACTTTCAACAACAAAAGCAGAGTATGTTGCTGCTACAGAGGCTAGTAAAGAAATAATTTGGTTATAAAGGTTTATGGGTGAATTGGGTAAGGAGCATGATATGGGCACGTTATACAATGATAGCCAAAGTGCCATTCACCTTGCAAAGAACTCAACATTTCATTCCAGGACTAAACACATACAACTCAAGTACCATTTCATATGATCAATGTTGGAAGATGGAGAGTTGAAGCTGGAAAAGATACACACTAGCCAGAATCTTGCAACTATGCCAACAAAAGTTGTAACCAGGGAGAAACTGAGAATATGCTCAGTTTCAATTGGTCTTCAAGGATGACGATGAAGATGAGAAACAATGAGGTCCAAAGAGGAGTCATTTTCTAGCAAATGAAGCAGTGATGGAGTTGCTATAATCATTCTCCAAGTGGGAGATTGTTGGGTGTGGAGAATGATTATTTAGAGGTCTTTGTTTCAGTCGGATGTATACCCCAGGAAGTTTGTACACCCCTCCACGCGAGGGGGGGTTGTGGGGGGGACTTGTCCCCCTCGTGGGGTCCAGGGGCCAGCGGTCCCCTAGTGGGGGTTTCGGGGGCAACACCCCTGAAGCTAAAAATAGATGTAAAATTGCCTTGTAAAAGTATATTAATTTCTAGTCAATCTGGGCTGTTCATTAGGCGGATGATCTGACGGTAGAAATTATGTTTAGTTTAGGGTTTTTGGTATTGTATTGAGGCTGTGTAATAGATGTGTATTCTTTGAGTGAGAAATAGGGAGGTGAGACTGTGAGAGAAAACAAAGGATATTACAGCGGATTTGCTATAGGTTGTGAATCTTCATTTTGTTGGATAATAGAAAGGAAGGAATGGCTGTTCGGGGTGGACGTAACCCAAACTGGGTGAACCACATATATCTGTGTCTCTCTGGTTTAATGCATTTTCTGTGTTTATATTTATGCAATATTCTATGTGTTCCATTGCTTTGTAATATATAATTTTCTAACAAGATTCAGAGAAACAAAAAATTTCAGAGGAGCTAGATCAAACAGAACCAAACATGAGCAATCCTCCCATTTTGCAGACTCCTCTCAATGAGGAGAAAAATCCAAAAAAATGCCGAGAGGAGGCCACTCCTTCTACTGTGCCCATTGACCAAACCTATGCAAAAAGGCAAATGTTGAATTCCCTGTCTGAACATGAATTTCTTAAAATAGAAAGTGACATACTAGTTGAAACGAGTGATAGTATGCAAACTATCCTAGCAGGAGGGACACCATCTACTTCATAGATACAAGCATTGGAAAGACAACATAGCTTAGAGGTGTCTTCATTTAGAGCTCCTTCAGAACAAAGCCAGGACATAAAAGGAAAATATAAAGAGATTAAAGCAAGGAATGAGAAACTAAAATCTCAGACCTATGCTCACTATCTTAGAATGGCTCCAACCAACCAGACAAGGTTGATGTTAGCCTTTGATATATAGGAAGGAAAGATTCAGATGAGCTCCTCAAGCCAACTGTGCAACAACCAAGATCAATGGCTGATTATTTAAAGACTGATTTTGAAGTTTTGGCAAAGGATATTCATCCTATTGACCAAATAGAATTGCACAAACAAACTGGTGAGATGGTATATTCTACATTGACTAATAAGGCCATCACAACACATCAATTGCAGAACTCATTGAACAATATCTCTGCACAGATTCAACTGGAAAAGGCCTCCTCTCAGGTTAAAGACACTAGGATAAAAACTTTAGAAGATTTGGTGATAAAATTGGGACATGATCCCAAGGATGTCAAAGCAGCAGAGCAGTTGATTAAAAAGAAAAATGATGATATAGCTGCACTAAAGAAGCAACTCAAGATCCCTCCTCTCCACCATCCTCAAATTGCAGAAGTTATAGAGAGGCAAAAGGAGGAAGAACTTATGGACCTAGTCCTTAAGTTAAATGATCAGTTAAAAGAAATTGAGAAGGAATTGGAGAATGCTACACAGTCTAAGTAGAATGCACTGGCCATCGCTCCTCAGACTGTCATACCTACACTTTCTACAGCAGTACCCTCCGCTCTAGCAACTTCCTTGGCGCCAACACTTCCACTAGTGACAACATTGCCAGTAGCAGGGATTAGTTCAACCACAGGTACATCAACCAGTGCAGGGACATCAACAAAAAAAATAGATGAATTAAATAAAGCCATGGAACAAATGAGTATCCAGGCCACAGAACTGAAAAAGCTCAGAGAACAAATGCCAAGTTTGGAAACAAACTACGAGCTGGCACAAATTCATAATAAAGAAGAAGAACAGAAAAACCGAAGGATGGAGGAAAGAATCAGAGTCCCAGACATTAGAAAAACCATTGGGAGACATGAAATATATATTGTGGGCCAATATCATTGATTCCATCAATGATATTTGGCCTTCCATTCGGGTTATTTTTCAGCAAACTGAATTAGTCAAAATAGCCATGGAATCCATACAAAAGACAAATGAAGCATTGGGAGACAAGCATGAGGAAGCAAATCAGTTGATATATTTTTTTAACAGTATGAATAGGTACCAACTAAATGATTTAGAGATTGAAGATAGAAAAACCACTATTATTGAAATAAAGAAGGTTATTACTAAAAGGAACCTGATTCTTAATCTAGAGAAAAGGTGTCAGAGTATTCAGGTAGACATAGATAGCTTCATGTTGAAATATGGAGTTTTGAGAGAGAAATGCCTTCCTAGCCCAATGGTTATACATGATAAGTTAATGACATAGGAAGATTATATTGACAGATTGAATACACAGGCCAGAATCCAAGCTAGCTCTTCAGGAGTAAAAGCATTACCTACAGGAAAGGTACTTTATGATGGCTTGGAGAATCTATTTTACATAGAACATGAAGTAAAGCATTTATTCACCAACAAACCCAATTTTGCCAAGTACACAGAAGCTGATGAAGTTTATAAAAATATGATTAGAATGAAATTACCAGATAATGAATGGTGGACCAATTTATATGATTTACTTTAAAGTTACTATAGTAAATATGTGGAGTAAAAGATGTTTACCAGGTTAAATCAAGTAATACAGGGTGAAAGAATGAAACAACACAGGTAAAGAGTATTAGTAGGTGAAGATAAGAGTGAAGTCCAACACATAAACACTGAGGCAACTGCAAGAGCCAAATCCGAGTTCCAGTATCTAGCACATTCACAAATAAAGGGACATCAAACAATCTGTTTTCCATCTATCTCTATCTTCGTGTGGAAGATAAATTTTGTTTCCTAGAATAAATCTCATATAGTTATGAGATATTTTGTATTAATTTTTTTATAAATACTTCTTCATTTGAAGAATTTAGGGTGGATTAAAATACATTTTTGTGGACATATTATTTTTGAGCGAAGGAGCTTTGTACTCAAGACTGGACCGGTTTCACTGGAAATGAGATAAAGTTGAGGACATTTCACTGGATTCTTGTGCACAATTGGAACAAATAAGTATCAATTTCTCATATTTAAATACTATATTCTCTTTATGTTATTAAATATTCATATTTGTTTCTTATAAAATCTTAAAAGCAAACAAGGAATGATATCATCAGAATTAGCTTAAGTGCTCTCTGTTTTAACTGGTTGCTTTAATAATGTTTTCTACTAAACTGCCTTGGTTTGGGGATTCTTAATTGCCCCCTTACTTCTGTAGTTTATCCCCCTTTTGGTCCATAGTACATGATTCTTCATTGCCCTTTGCTATTGGCCATCCTTCCTTTCTTCATCCCAATCCTAGTTAAGGATTCTTCATTGCCCTTGGCCTTGATTAGGACTTTCCATTCATTGAAACCTTTGGATTTGATCTTATTGTGTTAGCATGCCCTGTGAACTCTTGCCTCAGTGATAAATCAAATCTAGTTAAACCTTTCCTGATTGACTCCATAGCCCAATGGCCTAAATATCTGCTCTGCCCATTTGTTTCCTTAATTCCACCACCCAATCAAAACAAACAACCTTGAACATTAAGAACTAGCCTGAAATCTTATTTAAACAAAGTTAAATCCTAAAGAAAGAGCCCTCTCTAGACTTAGGTTGACTAGAACCTGAGTCTGAAAGATTGGTTTATGGTTAGCTTAGGCCATTGCTTCTTTAATAACTTCTAAGGAAAAAACTTGAGTGATAACAGAGTCAACAGGTGTAGGTGCATTTCATAGGTAGAGTTCAAATGCGGGAGTTCCCTATGGGACAACTAAGCCTAGGAAGGCTAGCCCAAAAGAAACATAGATTCTTGCAAGAGGTTTAGGCCTGGGATGGTATTATGGCTAGGAAAAGTGTTGCAAGGAGAGTTGTAATAGTGTAAAAAAGGTCGAGACCCGTATAAAAGTTAACAAAAAAATTCATTTCAAAACCAAAGGCTCGAGCATTAGAGAAATTTTGAGTTCTAAAATGGGCCTCCTAAGGAATATTATAAAATAACATTGTAACTAATAAAATAAGACTGGATTACCTCATCAAGTTTCAGATGGAAAAAAGAAAAAACTAGTTTTTCAACTCGTATTTTCAACTTATCTCCCTATGATTTTACTCAGATTTCGAGTGAGAGCACTCTTTGGATGAAAAATTTAATTTTTCATCCAAGGAGTATGCATGTTGTATTATTTCGACAGACCCTACTACACGAAAAATGTGAAATACATGAAACAATGTGATTGCAATCGTGTTTTTTTCATGTATTTCACATTTTTCATGTAGTAGGGTCGATTGAAAGTATGCAACATGGGTACTCCTTGGATGAAAAATTAAATTCCGTATCCAATGATTGATCCCACTCAAAATTTGATTAAAATGGTAGGGGATAAGTTGAAATGCGAGTTGAAAAAATAATTTTTATTTTTTTCATCTTTTTACCTTTTTTCTTCAAAAATGGTGAATCATCCCCAATAGTTGACATCATCATATTGAATCCTACTAGTTCTTATAAAGTTTATTTTTGTTGTACATTTTTGTTTTGAGGCCCATTTTTTGACCTCAAAATTTCTCTAATGACCCCTTTCTCTCTCCTCTCTAGGGACGTGTCGCAACATTTGATTGGCCTAAGATGATTTTAGCATGATGTTAGTACATACGACACATGAAAGGAAGATTCAATGTTTTCGGGTGCCAAGTGGGACAAATATGAGTGACATGTGTCACCACTCATATGGAACCATGTGGCCTTGGTGACATCAACATAAAAATAGCCCAAAAGGGCTTGCCTGGAAGGTTTTGAGTGGTGCACGAGTTGAGGCTCTGGGATGACTAGGCACAAGGCACATGTAGCATTGATAGTTCAACCTAACTTGCTTGTTGATTGGTTTTTATATGTAATGGTGGAATCACCGGGACACATCAACTTGGTTCCCTGAACCCAAAAGGTTTTTGATTTACACAAAGGAGGAACATCATATTGATAGTGTTCTGGGACACAACGACATACAGTTGGACGCTGAGGACCAATGAGAAGAAGGTGCAGAGTGGCCCCACATTGAACATGTCATCCCATAGGATTTATCCCAGAGAAAACAAAAGGTGAAAAGGGAAATATGACCGGGATAACGACCCTAAGATACAGAGATATTGCCAACGTTTAAAAATTCCATCAAGCGATGGAGGGCGTGCCTAGTTCATGATTTTTATGGAGTTTTCACGTGGTAAAGAACCATGGGCCTTCATGCTAATTACAATGAAAGACGTCGCATGCATATTAAAATGGGCTTAGTTCCTTATGGTTGAACGGGTTGGCAGCTGTTAAAAGAACCAAGGGCCAACTCAAGGTTATATGTAGTGTTTTATTGCTAAAGCGCTCAGGCACAATGGATATATATAGACACACACACACACACACACACATATCCATATCCATATACATATAAATATACATATACATATACATATACATATACATATACATATACATATACATAGTGCAGTGGTTGGGCATATATGCCAAATATAATAAAGCGCAAAGTTAGAGAAAAAAAAGGCATGAACAAGTTGGTTGCAGATTAGTTCGATGGGTGTGTTTAGAAGAAAATTTGGAAGTTAATTTAAATTCGGCAGTCAATGAGATTTAGAAAAGTTCTGCTTAATCATGTAACTCACCAGATTTGAGGAAAACAATAGTTTAACTTAGTTTTTCTCAAAGAAACAATGGAGTAGTGTTTGAAGACTTGGAGAATAGATGCAAATGACTTAATTGAAGCAGGACAAAGGAAAAAATAAAATATTTATGTATGAGGAATGGATGAAGATAACTAAAGTTAAATAACCAAAAATATTAGTCCAAAATTCTTTATAAGCAAAATCAAATTTGCAAGGTGCAATTGCAATCGTGTTGGTTGTGAGCATGTGTGGAAGGTTGTTGGTGCAATGAGATGCATAGTGTTAGTATGCATCAGTGGTGAATCAAAGATTATATTTGATATCTTAGAGGTGAAGAACACAATTGGTGATATTGGTGAATGGTGTTTTAGTGTGTTCAACAAAGGTGATTTTATGGTGAAATCAAAAATTGCAAAGGATTGATGTTGTTGGTGTGTATGGAAGCTTTGATTAGTAATCAATGATTGCTAAAAGTGTTTAGTGATTTGTTTAGTAATCACATATTGTTGAGGGTGTTTTAATGGTGGTTTTGGTGAGCAGTTGAATTGAAAAATTTTATTTGTTTATTAAATAAGTGGCCTATTAATTCGAGTTTGAAAATGGATGAAATATGGATCAACAAGGATAATAAGTGGTATCTTTCATCCCAGCTGCAAGATTCCCTTTCATTAGTGCCTGATAAATGAGAAGGGGCAAAAGGGGCAAGAGTACCTTTCATCTATGGTTGATAAATGAGCATGGTAAATAGTCCCTTTCAACAATGGTCGATGAACGAGTAGAGGTAGCAATCACTTTCAGTGGTAGCTGATAAAGGAGAAGGGATAGAAGTTCATTTTAACAACAAATGATAAACCTACAAGTGGGAGCTTGTGGGAAAGTGATGCAATAACAAGTTGAAGCTTGTATTTTCCAAAGAAATAAAAGAAGATTAATGTATTATATATAGATGTTGTGTATGAAAATGGTTATGATGTTATGTTTTACATGATTGAGTTATGTTGTTGATTACATGAGAAGTTGCTAAAGTTATTTACGTGTAATTTGTGAAAAGTTGTATAATTTGGTCACACTACTGATTCACCCCCCTCTTAGTAGTGTCCTAGTTTCCATTGCTTCTAACAATTTGTATTAGAGAAACTAGGTTCCTCTAGTATCATTTCAATAACTGGAAGGAAGATCAGGGATCGTGGAGAACTAGGATTGGATTACCTCAGATAGAGTTCCATTTTTGAATGGGTCAAATGTTGGCATGAAAGATTCATCAGGGAGAAAGGACCCTGGGTTCGGGCATAGAGGGCCAACAGTGGTCCGGTGTAGTCTAGGACAACACCAACATTTTAACCATACCCAAAGGGCAAGGAGTCTCACACAAGGTGTGCCACAACCAGAAGTAAGAAAGGTTCAGCATGGGGTCAAGGGAACACTAATCGAGGCATCATCCAATAACAAAAGTATATCAATTACATGTGAATCAATGATATAGCATAACAACGATTACATAATAACTACTAAATACATGCATTTGATGGAACATTTAATTTTTTTAGAAACTCATCATACCAGGGGATCCATACACATCATGATTTGCAACCAATCTAGCTTTCTTTCTATTAACTTAACAATAAAACAATACAACATGTCTTTGGCATTTGCCACAAGAAAATGCAAGGAATACCTGGCTTAGATCCATGAGTTTGATCTCGACCTCAAGGGCCCAGTTTGCATGGACTCCTGTGTCCTGCTACCTGTCTACCATAACCAGATCTCTACCACTAGCTCCAACATCCTTGCCCACTATCCCATTCACCAACCAACCTCTCTTCCTTTTTGGCCCTCTGATTTTATATTCCTTTTTTTCACATGAACTAACAGTTCCTGCTCGGCTGCTATTTCACCTTCTCGCCCACTCAACTGCCTTTGTCTTCTACTACCACCTCGCCGCAACTCTTGCGCAAATACTTGTTCTTACCTTACTTTCCAGCTGACTCTTCCGAAAGCTAACCATTGCTACTGCCTCCTTCCTTCTCATCCTTTGGCCAAAACCTTTCCAAAATTAAATGAAGGGCCCAACATGCCCCGACCACAATCCTTTGAATCATCCCCAAGTTAATTCATTTCAACCTTAGTCGTTTCTATTGGTATTTCCATTGATTCTATGGGTGGCAGTTGTACTATCGACTGCGCTGGTTCTCACCCTCCTTTTGCTTAATTTCCCACAGCTCAGACATCCCCTACTGGTCTATCTATGGTACTTTGAACTCCTGCACAAATACTCTCTTGATATCATCTATTGTGGGGTTCTGGTTCTGCTCCACCCACTTTATAAACCAACGCAGAGCCCTCTCCCTTAGCGTGGTCTGGAATTCCACTGTCTTGACATTGTCTGGAGTCTGATGTGTTGTCCAAATAGCCTCACAGAGATACCAGTGTTGCTCCACATCCTCATTTCCCCTTCTCGCAAATTTTGGATATTTGGTAAAAGACCCCGCCATACTAACTTGGGTGCAAGCTAATAGCACGAACCCTTTGTTCCGAGGCTGTTGGGATCCCTACAATCCTAAGCTACTGATACTGATGACTCCTTCTTTTCTCCCAACATTAAAACTGGATTTTTATTTCTCGCATGTACTATGTACTTGTACTGCCCTGAATAAGCTAATAACAAATTCCTCTGGATTGTAATAAGGTACCAGGGGAAGATCGAGGGAAACACCACCGGTGTCTCGGGGGTATTGCTACTAATTCTTAATGGATGGTTGTCCTTCATTAAATAATTTCCTCATCGCATTGCCCTTGTCTTCTTCTCTTTCCTCTCCATGTCCACTCGGCCTCTGCTCTTTCGATCCACCTTCCGTAACCTGTAGGGAAGGTCCCTCTTCATTCCTCTGACTCCTACGTCTCATGTCATCACTCTGGCTCTCTCCGACATATTACTCTCCTCCCTCCTCAACTCGGGGTCTTCCCATCACCACTCCTATTTGGTGGGGGCCCATCCTCCTCTTCCCCAAAGTCTTAATCACTCTTGTCTGCCACTTATCCACTAGTAGTGCTCTCCTCTACGCTATGAAATCTCTAGCTTTCTTCAACTCTTTTGCATCCATCCCTTCAACAACATCTCTATTCCTCACTTGGTAACATTCCCTACTCTACTTCCTTCCCTTGGTACTGGGGTTTTACGCTTCCATCCCCGCGGTAAGCGAGGGCAGTAATCCTTCTTCTACCATAAAAATCTTAATCCACATCAAGACTTCCTTCATCAACCTCCCTCGTAATACATAGCCGAATACAACTTCTTCCTTTGAGAAAGACTGATAACTCTTCGCAACAAATTCGACTATATATCCTTCCACCGTAGTATTTACCCAAAAATCAACTTCTCTAGTCAGATTGTTGTCCAATTATTGGAGCAGTGTGATATTCAATGGAGTCCAGTTGCGGCGAACTATCGTCGATCCCCCTGACTAGTTCTGCCCCTTCAGCCTTCTTAACTAATTGTACAGGTCTTCGGGGGACTTGCACTAGAAAATATCATATTGATCATTGGTACCATCAGAATATAATATCCCCTCACTTATCTTGCCGATTGGTTGATTTCTACAGGCAGCTTGCTCTACTGCAAACTGATCTACTTTATGATTCCACCAATCCCTGACTTCTCTCTTGAATATCCTCGACACCATGTTCTGAACCAGTTCTCGTAACTTCGGGTTCCAGAAATGGAACCATTTGTTGGCACGAAAGAGTCATCAGGGAGAAAAGATCGAGGTTCGGGCACAGAGGGCTAATAATGGTCCGGTGTAGTCTAGGACAACGCTGACATTTTCACCTTACCTAAAGGGTAAGGAGTCTCACCCGAGGCAAGCCGTGATGGGAAGTAAGAAAGGTTCAACATGGGGTCAAGGGAACACCAACTAAGGCATCATCCAAAAACAAAAGTATATCCATTACATGTGAAATAGTGATACAACATAACAACGATTACATAAGAACTACTAAATGCATGCATTTGATGGAACATTTAAATTTTTTAGAAACTCATCATACCAGGGGATCTATACACAATGATTTGCAACCAGTCTAGCTTTCTTTCTATTAACTTAACAATAAAGTAGTACAACATGTCTTTGTCATTCTCCACAAGGAACTATAAGGAATACCCGTATCAGATCCATGAGTTCGATATCGACCTCAAGGGCTCAGTTTGCGTGGACTCTTGCGTCCTGCTACCCATCTACCGCAACCAGATCTCTGCTGCTAGCTCCAAAAACCTTGCCGCTATCCCATTCACCAGTCAACCTCTCTTCTTTTCTGGCCCTCTAATTTTATATTCCTTTCTGCCACCTGAACTGATAGTTCCTTCTCGACTTCTCTTTCACCTTCCCACCCACTAGGCTGCCTTTGTCTTTCGCTGCCACCTTGCCGCAACTCTTGTGCAACTACCTGTTCTTGCCTTGCTGTCCAACAGACTCTTCCGCAAGCTAACTATTGCTGCCACCTGCTTCCTTCTCATCCTTCGGTCAACAAAAATTGGTAATTTTTTTTTCAAAATTAAACAAAGGCCCCAACATCAAATTATACAACTTGGAAGGTAAGAAAGATAATCTACTTGCAAGCTCTTGGTTTGGATGTATAACTATGTAGAGAAATGATCAATAGATAATGAGGTTGATGAAGAAGCCAAGGAAGAAATATTGAAATGGTTTTCCAAGTAATATATTGAGAAAGTGATCTATTGTGAGACATCTAAAGAGATATGGAATGAGTTACAGTCCATTTATGATATAGACATAGAAGCTACATGTGATGTCAAGACCCTTTCTCTAAAGAATGGAGCAGTCAAAGATTCAAAGAGTATTGAAGATCATGAATCTGAGGATGATTCACTTGTATCAAGAGGCCAAGTTGTTGATCAACACATAGAGGATCCAGAAGAGATGCAATCTACGAGCAAACTATTTTTGTTGTTATTGTTGTTATAGATCAATAGGCCATTTATCTGCAAGTTCTCAATTGCAAGTACTAGTGAAAGTGAGAGTTGATCATCTAGTAGTAGTGAAGAAGAAACTACCTTGATAGAAATAATAAATTTAGACAATGTTCAAGAAGTTCATAGGTCCAAATCTGGTGGAGAGGAAGAAAGAACATCACATGTGTCTATAGAAGAATCATTAGAGTAAAAAAAGGAACAAAGTTTTGAACAAGCTATGAGTGAAATAGACACAAGTTGTGAATATAGTATCTCCTCCATTGAGTTGGAAGATATTGAAGAAAATATTTATTTAAAAGGGAAACTCATAATAACTCTTGAGGAGATCAAGAATCTTAGATCTATCAATCTAGAGCTGGAAGTAGAGAATAGAACATTAAAGGAACAATTACCAGGTTTTAGAATTCTAAAGTTTTGGAAGAGATTCAAACCAATCATAGTGCCCCTCAGGTTGAGACAATATTGGAAGGTGAAAATGACTCAACAACAACATAACAGACCCACCATCTTTGCTAAATAAAGACCCAACAACACTGTAGTCATAGAGAAGAGAAAAAATCCACAAGAAGACCAATAGGCTTCCAGAGATAAAGACAAAGATATACAACCCCTCATATGTTTTTATTGTGGTAATGGAGAGCACTCTACCTCTAAGTGTCCCTAGAGGAAAAATAAGCTTCAATAACGTAGGTGGAACACTCTATTTCAACAATAGCCACAAGTTTCTCAGAGTAATTCAAACAACCATGCACATAGAGCCTTTTCCCCTTAAAGGAAAAAAATTCAGTGGCCCAATGGAACCGAGAGAGTAAGTATCAGTCCAAGAATGCTATAAATAATGTTGAATGCTATAGGTGTGATAATTTTGGGCACAAATCAGTTGCATGCAAACTTGGGTATAATTTACATCCTTTCCAGAACAAGTCAAACATAGGTATGGATCATGTTGAGAGCTAGCAAGTACAACTGTGTAGGAGTTATTACAAAAATAAGAACAGAGGCAGGACGTATGGTGCATGGATGCAACATAGACCATTGTTTGATTTGAAGATTATTAGTAGAATATTAATATACGAAAGCCTAAAATTCCTGTGGTTGATTTATCTTATATAAATTGCAATAGGCAAAGACTTCAAATAGATAAAAGAAGCAACAACAACCCATAAATTTCTCCAAAGTAGTATAGGTAGAAAGAAATCACAAATAGTGAGAAAGAAGGCCAAGAGGTAATTGCAAATTGGATTTAATGGGTTTTAGCAAGAGGAATGGTCACTGGTTTGTATGCTCAAACTATGGTAGAAAGTCACTCAGTCAGGTAAGAGTGCCAAATCAGCACAGACAATTAGATCATGGTGTTTCCTTGGTAAAAAATCAACATACCTAGGTGTGGAAGAAAAAGGGAGATAATCTACTCAGGGAGAGTACATCCCTGTTCCTCTTCATTGAAAAGGAGAGGTTGGCTTCACGAGAAGCCAGAAAGGACAAATGCAAGGAGTTGAAAGGAACATGTCAAGTAATGCATCCAAAGGACAAGGGAAGTATGCCACTTTCGTTTTTCTTTAGTTTATAAATTTGTTGAAGAAGGCTGGTGTTGCTGAGTAGTATGGTTGATTTAATGTTGTTGTCAATTCATATTGTTAGTATAAGTACGTATAGATAATGATAAAACAAGAATGATGAATTGTTTACTACCAAAGTTTCCTTCGTTTGTGCAATGATGTTTACCAATTCCTAATTCCAAAGAGGGCTCATAACCATAAGGGGAGTATACTCAAGTTAATATTTGAGTATCATATTTTTCTATTAACAATTGGTAGCATAAATTGGTATCAATTGTTTGCTGGTTAAGGACAAGCATGGATGAAAAATGTTGATGATGTTTACTGCATTTTAATTTTGCCTGAGTGATCATAGCTTAAGTTGTAGATATGATGAATGGTATTACCATTGTGATGCTTCTAGAATATTATATTAGTAATTGTTATTAGGCATCTAATTTTTGGAGAGAAAGAATACTAGTGAAAAGAGTGTGATTACATGGGGAGAACACTCAGTTAACAAGTGCTCAATAATTGGTATAAGTTAAACTATTGGTATCATTGATTTCAAAAGTATTAACACTTGGTATCAAAGGTATTATCAATTGGTATCAACTATCATTATATTTTTGTCAAAGTGTGGTATTCGTGTTGTAGCATGAGATTGTTAGTCCAAGTGTTGGTTGGAATGATATTAATGTTCATGTTGAGTCAAAATTAATATGGCAAGTCTGCTGCCATTAGAAGTTTATCAAGTAGAGTATATGTTGAGCTATTAATATAGGAATGCATTGGTGAGAGTCCCTAAATTTTTTCATATAAGCACTTCCAAGTATTTCACTTTGTTGTTCATCAGTTGACAAGTTGATGGTGTCAATAATTCATAAGATAGGTTGTTGTTGTTACTAGAGGTTAGGTGTATGTGTCTAGGATTCAAGAGGCACTATTATGAATATAAGCTTAGATGAGACTTAAACCAACATGCATGATTTTTCTTATGACCTAGTTGTACAATTATGTGCTACTTTAGAAAGAGATCCCTCTTGACTACTTGAGACAGATATTGGAGTAATTACTCCTCTCCTTTCAACTCAATCTTCTCCATAACATAGAAAGGAAGCTACTTAGATCAAATCATAAATACCTAAAGTATTTTAGCACAAGAAGAAGTAGTTGACAGGTCCATGGGATCAACAAGACAGGGGGATATTGTTGATAGGGAAAACATGTTGGTATCTTTGCCATTGATGTTAAAGGGGAGATGTATCTCAAATAAAACAAAAAAAACAAAAACAGAAAGAGGGAGAAGTATTGGTGATCAATCAAAAGGAGAAGTCCACTAGTAGAAGTACACCAGAGTAACAACATATAATGGAGAAGTGCATCATAGGGGGAACAACATAAAGAAGGAGACAAAAAAGAGAAGTACACTTCTCTTTGCTTGATTATTGGTGATGTTGTTTTGTATGATCATAGTGTTTCCATCAATACCAAAGGGGAAGATTGTTAGAAATATGTTGTCATTGATGGAAAAGGTGATGAGGATGAAGACAAAGGAAAATAAGACAATGAGAGATTGGGAGGTTTTGTTGGAACAAGGAGGATGACAAGTATTTTCAATGGTGGCGTATTAAGATCAAAGGTAATGAAATAGAAAAGGTAGAGAAGACTGCAAGAAGAAAGAATATCAACACATGTATTACTAAGGAAAGGTTCATATGTTTCCAAGAAGAATGGTGAAAAATTGTGGCGGAGCTAATTTGTTAAGGTGAAGAGAAATTTGGATCCATTTCTTTTACAAAAGATAATCTCAAATACAATTGGGAGCTACTCAGACGGAGAGAGCTTTGAAAGAGATTTCCACTGGTATGTGGAAACTTAGATTGTAACTTAGAGATGGGTGGAGTACATGTGATCTGAATGTCTTGCAAGGTTTGCATCATCCCAAGTAGTTGTGTGCAACAAGATGCAACATCCACATATTTTGCTTCAACTGTAGATAACAGAATTGAACTTTGTTTCTTGTTGAACCAAGACACTAACCTGGAACCCATATAAAATGCACCACCACTAGTGCTTTTTCTATTGTCAACACTTCCTGCCCAATCTGCATCTATATAAGCATGAAGAGTAAGATCTGTATCTCTAGGATACCATAAACCAAAGTTCTATGTTCCTTGAAAACATTTGAAAATTATTTTGACTACCTGAAGGTGTGATTCCTTTGGATTTGCTTGGAATCTTCCAACTATTCCTACTGCATGCATGATGTCAGGTCGGGTACCTGTTAGATAAAGCAAACTGCCAATCATGGATCTGTAAGTGGGTTGATGTACTGTTGCTGATTCATCAATTGAGTTGAGATGACATCCTGTTACCATTGGGGTACATACAGGTTTAGAATCTTCCATGTTGTACCTTTTCAAGATATGTTTGAGAAATTTGGTTTGTGAAAGAAAAACACCATATTTATTTTGTTGAACTTGTAGACCAAGAAAATAGGTAAGTTCACCAAGCAAGGACATTTGAAATTCTTGTTGCATTACTAAAGAAAAATTCTGACTCATGGATTCTTCATTGCTACCAAAGATGATATCATCAACATAAACAACAATAATTAGCAATTTATCAGTGGCAATCTTTGTATATAGATTGCTATCTGTTGACCCTTTTGAAAAACCCTGTTGGTGTAGATATTTGTCAAGGCGGTAATACGAGGCCCTTGGAGCTTGTTTTAGGCCATAGAGATCCTTTTTGAGTTTGCATACAAGTTTTTCATCATTTCCAAGAATGAATCCTTCTGGTTGTTCAATATAAACTTCTTCTTCTAAATCTCCATTAAGGAAAGCAGATTTAACATCCATTTGGTATACTTTGAATTTCTAAAAGCTAGAAAGTGCGAGAAACATCCCTATGGCTTCAAGTCTGGCAATAGGTGCAAAAATTTCTTCAAAATCTATACCTTCTTGTTGAGCATACCCTTTACAAACAAGTCTGGCCTTGTTTCTAATGACTTCTCTATTTTCATTAAGCTTGTTTTTAAATATCCATTTAGCTCCTATAATATTTTTATCATGAGGTCTAGGAACTAATTCCCAAGTATTATTCTTTTCAATTTGCTCAAGTTCTTAATCCATGGCCTTGACCCAACATTCATCTTTGCATGCTTCATTTACATTTTGAGGTTCGGTGGAGAATAATAATGCTAGATAGCTTGAGGTTTCTATAATAGTTCTTCTTGTCTGTACACCTGCTTCTTTTTCCCCTAAAATTTGAGTTTCTGGATGATTTTTCTGAACATACCTGGACGAAGTCTTTTCTTCTACCGTTATCTCTTCTTCTAGTGCTTCATTGGTTTATTCTTCAAAACCATTATGATCTGATGTGGAAAAATAATCCCCATCTTCTTCATTGTTATAATCTTATGTTTTTATCTGTTTTGGATTTTTGCATGCTTCATCGACTACAATATCAATAATTTCAACAATTTTCCCAAGTCTTTTATTATAAAATTCATATCCTTTACTTCAGGAAGAGTAACCAAGAAGAATACCTTCATTTGCTCTGGGCTCAAACTTACCAAGTTTTTCATCAGTCCTTTTGATATAACATTTGCTTCCAAAAAATTTAAAGTATTTTACAGTAGGAATCATACCATACCAAAGTTCATGTGGAGTTTGAGTTTTTTTTACCTAAACATTTGCTTGGTTGAGAATGGTTATGGCGGCGAATGCGGCTTCACCCTAGAAGGTTGCAGGAGTTCCAGATTCATCTAGAATAGCTCGAGCCATTTGTTGAACAGTTCTATTCATTCTTTCTACTACTCAATTTTTCCAAGGAGTCCTTGTGGTGGAGAATTTCCTTTTTATTCCATGTTGTTCACAAAATTCAAAGAATTCATCTGAGGCAAATTCCCCTCCTCGATCAGATCTGAGGCATTTGATTTTGCAATTTGATTCATTTTCAACCAAAGCTTTGAAGGCGTGGAACTTTTCAAATGCTTCATATTTATGCTTTAGAAGACCTATCCAACACATTTTGGAGAAATCATCAATGAACAAAATAAAGTATTCTTCTCCACGAGATGACTTTTTCCTTGATGGTCCACATAAATCAGTATGGACAAGTTCAAGAGGCTTACTAGCCGACCCTTCTTTTTCAATGACGTGAGCTATGGTTTGCTTATCGATTTGACATGGTTTTCATATTGTATTTTCAAGGACGCTTATATCTGGAATACCACGAACAACCTTGAATCTACATGCTTTTCTTATTTGAGAAAAGCTTAGATGTCCCATTCTTCTATGCCACATCTAGTTTTCATCATTTTTGCTTAGATAGCACTGCTGTTGTCCTCCCTTGAGTATGTATAAGTTGTTTGGAGTTCTTGTACCTTTGGTCACGGTCTCTCCTATATCAAGCTCACGAACAACACATCTGTTTGATCAAAACACCACTTCATTTCCTTGATCACACATTTGACTGACACTCAACAGGCTATGCTTTAGACCATCTACATACATAACATTTCTAGCTTTAATATTTTCTTTCAAGAAAACAGAGCCTTTACCTTTTATGACAGTAGGAGCGTCGTTTCCAAATGAGACATTCTTTTCCTTTTCTAAGGCATTATATGAGTGAAGTTTTTCTTTGTCACCTGTCATGTGTTTTGAGCATCCACTATCAATGTACCACTAATTTTCTTGTCCTTCTACATACAAGGCTATACCACATCTTTCTGTTTGAGATTCTTTCCTTCTCCATATCTTGGGATTTAATGGAGTTTGCTCCTTTTGAGATGTTTGCCGAAATTTACTCCTACATTCAGATTCTTCATGACCCAAGTTGTTACAGATTGAGCATTCTATTTCATTTTCAAGAAGAGACAAGTTATTATAGGAACTTTTATTGATCCCTATCACATTCCTTTGATTTTGTGCTTCTCTAGTCATGACAGTTTTGTAAGCAACACATTGAGTAGCTTTGTGTCTAAAATTATGACATGAAAAACATTGCCCATTAAAGAAGTTCTTGCGAATATCGAATCTATTGACATGGTGATTGTATTTTTTATTGATATTCATCTTTTGAGAAAATTTAGTATGATTTACCTGAGGTTGGTTGTGGCTTCTGTTCATCGTTGGAGTAAACTGAGTTAGATTTACCTAGTGATTTTCTTTATGCCTTTGCTGACGATTGTCATACTGTTCAATGTTCTTTGCTGCATCAAGATAGCTTTTAGTGGAGGTTGGCGACTTCTGTGATTGAGATGCTTCTTTAGAATATCCAAGACGTATATTTATCAGAGGAGAACGCTGCACTTTGATAATTTCATTTAAATTTTATGATCCTTTAGCAAATCTAAGATTGAGAGGTTTCGTTTTCTCAAGATCCTTTCTTAAACCCACAATTTCACATTTTAGTTTTTCATTGTGCTTTTCTTTTTCAACAAGTTGATATGTTAAGGTATCTATAATCATATTATTTTCTTCTAAACAGATTTTAAGTTTAGAGATTTCTTCATGAAGGTCATCCTCTTCTAAAGTATCCCAAAAATTATCATCATCGTAAGCCATTAGAAGTCTATAATCATTATTGTTTTCATCTTCATCACTATTTGGTAAACCATCGTTATCTTCATGAGTATAGTAACATATTTTATTTACAACTTGTTTTCTATTACATTTTGCATATTCCTTCCCTTTTTCATATTTATCTTTATGAGGACATTTGGCAGCATAATGATCGACTTTTCCACAGGCAAAGCATTTTAAGGGTAGCTTACCTCTAAATCTTTTGGAACTCCATTGAAGCTTTTTGACAAAGTTTACCTCATCTTCTTCTTCTAAAATATGTCCTGATTCATTGTGTTCTTCCTTTCCTTTTGCTGAAGCTTTAAATGCGGCTTCCCTCATATCTGATGGTCCTCCATTTCTCATCTCATAGGTAGTTAATATTCTGTGAAGCTGTATCATATTGATAGTCTGCAGATCCTCTTTTTCTTCTATGGCAGACACTTCTGATTCAAATTTAACAGACAAGGATCTCAAAACTTTCTCAAATAAGGTAACTTCCTTTATTTCTTCACCCAGATTCTTCATATAATTAACAACCTCATCTATATGTAATAAGTAACTAGCTATACTTTCATTATTGTGCATCTTAAGAGTTTCATACTGAATTATGAAAGTTTGAAGCTTAGCACATTTTACCTGAGAGTCTCCTTCGTAGCTCATAACGATTTTGTCCCATATTTCTTTGGCTAATTTGAGCTGCATGACTTTGAAAAATTCTGATTGTGACAGACTTCCCAATAAAGTATTGACTTCTCTGGCATTAGGCTCATATTGCTTTTTACCTGCCGTATCTGTAGCAATTGCTGTTGGAAATGTATATCCTCCTTCCACAATTTCCCAGAAATTCGTTCCAAGTGATTTTAGATAGGTTGTGGTTCTTATTTTCAAATAAACAAAATTTCTCCCATCAAAGTCTGATGGATCCCACGCTTTCTTGATTACTCATGATGATGGATCTCCCTTCAAGTGATCAAACTTCTTCTTAAGGACCTGCACTGATACCAATTGTGGGAAATAATACTAGGGAGGGGGTGAATCAATATTATCAGATCTATAATTTTGTTTCCCAAATAGATTTATATACGCTACTTCAGTGAAGTGAACTATCATGTACACACGACTCTACTTAAAGAAACCATCATATATGAAGATAACTTTTGATTTAGACAATTTATCATGTATTTAGCTTAAACCAGTATATCATAGATTTATTAGATAGTGCAGTAAAAGAAAAATAAAACATCACACATAACCAACACACACATGAACACCAAGATATAAGGTGGAAACCAGATGTGGGTAAAAACCACCTATTGTTGTTGCCTCTGTCTTCTTTTTAATAATAAGAAAACTTGTTTACAATCTTTTACTGGTGCAGACTCATACCAGTACATAGGCACCCACTTGTAGAAGGCTACAACCTTCTCTCATTCTCTAGCTACTACTGGAAGGGAGCTACAACCCCCTAGATCTTGTACTAGCCAATATGTTTACTAGTACGCAGGTTCCAGCCTATAAAAAACTCCACTCTTCCACTAGGGACAATGTTTCGTGAATTTTCAGACTAGATACTCCTGGCATACACCACAACAATCTAAAGGCCACATTTCATCCAATTTTCATACTGGACACATCAACAACATTGAAACTCAGAAAATCATAACTGAAATACTACCATCAAATACATTTGCATCAACTAATCACTGAAACCCAATCATCACTTTCTGAATCAACCAGAACTAAATCAATTAATCACTTGATCACCCATCATCACTAAATTACAATCAATCTAATCATTCAGAACACTGTCATCAAAATGCAGTCACTAGAACACAAAGCAGAACCCAGAACTCTGCAACAACAAATAGAAACAATTGAAATTTTAAACATCATACTTCATAAGGTATACACTACTTCCATGTGTCAAACAAGAGTGTATACGGATTTTTTCCAAAGGGAACCAACATGCACATCTCCAAATTCAAATTTATGTTGTATACACAACTTTGATATGCTGAATTAGCGTGTATATGCTCTTTTACTAAGGCGAACCTATGTACATATATGTAAATGATAACTTAAACATTACAACTATTCCAGACTTTAGTCATACCCAGATCATCATATTTACAAAATAAAACATGCGTCACTATTCAGATCTAGACTATTCAAGATAAAAACACATAATTATAATACCCTTAAGCCTTAATGATCCGGTCCATAAATCTTCATTAGCCTTATAAGTCCATAAAGCTCATTAACCTGCATATGTGATTCAGATATTCAGATCCTTTGCACACCTTGGCCTAATGATCTTCTCCTCTTTATATAGTTTTAGGCCTTTCTCAATACCATCGAACAAAACTACTTAGGACCAATACCTTGGACCAAATATCTCAGACCAATTACCTTGGGTCAAATACCTTGGACCAAGAAATACCTTGGACCAAAAAACTTTGTTTTCCCAAGATATATGCACTTTTCCTTCTGTGAAAGTGTGTGTGTATGTATACGCTTCTTTTGTTCAGTAAACCTGCGTGTATACGCAACTTGGTTAAGGTGAACCTGCGTATACCTCTCTTTCTTCATTATTTATAGTCTGAATTGTAATTCTTTGTTGTTGACATGCTGCATTGTGATCTTTCATCTAAGTGCCATCAAGGACAACACCTGTATCATAATGCCAGCAACGAGTACTCCCACTTGAAATTTAAGTAAAACCTTAAGGAGATAAGTTGAAAATACGAGTTGAAAAAGTAGTTTTATTATTTTATTATTTTTCAAACTTTTTACTTTTATACTCAGAAAATGGTGAATCATCCCCCATGGTTGACATCATCATCTTGAATCCTATTGGTTCTTATAGATTTTATTTTGGTTGTACATTTTTCTTAGGAGGCCCATTTTAGACCTTAAAATTTCCCTAATGATTTTAATTACCCACAACAAAAAATAAATCCTAATCTCTTGCTGCTTGGAATTTGAGTGCACCAACAATGTTTCGAAATATGAAGCACTCATTATGGGTTTGAAGAAATCCATCAACCTCAAAGTTAAAGTGCTCAAAGCAATAGTTTAATCATAAATTGTCCCCCGACACGTACATAATATGTTACATTGTGTGTCACCTAATCTCTAAAATTATCGACAAGAGGTATGGTATATAATTTTGAAATTCCAAGGTTTTAATATTATTTTTGTTCCTCGAATTCATAACGCTTCTACTGATATGTTAGCAGATGTGGTCACTAGGTTGTCACCTTTAAGGGATGGATTTTTAGTTGAATTATTTATAGGCCATATGTTCCTAATAACATGACTAAATTTCATGTTTTTAATGATGACCAGTAGATACAGGATTTCATGGCGAATGTTGACGTATTCAAGGACACAACTATCGATGAAGATGAGCACAAAAAATATTTGCAGGATTCAACACAATAAAGTGAAGGAAATCCCATGCACAAGGGCATGGTTTCATTAGAAAAGTTGTATGACCCACAAAATCGCTTAAAGAGACTGATTAACACAAAGAATCATATCTTCACTCTATTGCACAAACAAGTAAATCTTGGTATAGAAAAAGATCTACAGTATATAAATATCAGTATTTGTTGTACACCTCAAGGGAGGAAATCTTTTATCAGCCTATTTAAGCAGTACCGATACATATTTGAGTGGAGGTACGATGATCTTAAGACTTACGATACACGAATAATCCAACATGTAATTCCCATTAAATATGGCGCCAATCCTTCCCAACAGAATCTAACAAAAGTTTATCCCACACTTGAACCTCTCATTCCTAAAGAATTAAGGAAATCATTGGAAGTTTGGATCATATTTAATGTACATCATTCAACATGGGTCTCCAATCTGGTTTTAGTGAGGAAGAAATCATGGGAGATATGTATGTGCGTCGATTTTCATAATTTGAATCGTGCCTTGAACAAAGTTAATTACTTAGTTTCGTCAATGGAACATATATTGTAAACACTTTTTAACTGAAATGTTCTCATTGCTAGACGTTTCTCGAGATACAACTAGGTTCTAGTGGAAGAACCTAACAGGAGCAAAACTACGTTTAGAACCAAGTGGGTTACAATTGCTTTCAAAGGAATTCCTTTTGGACTTGTTAATGTAGGTGCTACTTTTCAATGTGCCATGGAAATCCCCTTTTGTACTTTGATCGTACAAAGCGTTGTGGTTTACTTAGATGATGTGACAATGTTTTCGAAGAAGAGATATGATCACTTGCATCATCTAAATAAACTTTTTGAGCGATGTCGCAAATATGGGATATCTCGTAATCCTAAGAAGAGAATTTTCGTACTGTCTGAGGGAAAGATTTTGGGCCATATCATCACAAAGAGTCGGATTAAAGTGGACCCTGAATAGGTAAAAACTATCACTCAGATTCACTTCCTAGTAAGCAAGAAATTTGTGATGTCTTTCTTAGAGAAAATTAATTTACTTCGCAAGTTCATCTCAGTCTACGCACAGATAGTGAAACTATTTCAAGAGATGATAAAGAAGGATGTGATCTATAAGTGGGATAAAAGGGAAAAGGATGCCTTCGCCCATATTAAGCAAGCAATCGCATAAGATCAAACACTATATAGTCCAATCTTCGGCAAATATTTCTTGTTGTACACTTTCGCTTCAGATACTTATCTTGTTGTCATTCTCATGCAAAATGATGATCAACATAATGAATGGCATATATCATTCATGAAAGTTGGCTTGAAAGGACTTGAATTAAAATACCTCACCATTGATAAACAAGCTTATGCATTGTATAAGGCAGTGAGAAACTTCAACCCTCATCTTTTGAAAAATCATGTTATCATCTTTGTGCCTCACCTAGCTGTTAGATCATTGTTTGTTCAACAAGAGATCAGTGAAAGAAGAACAAACTAGATGACAAGATTACAATAGTATAATATTGATTTCAAGCCATTTGACATGATAAAAGGCCATGGTCTATCCCAACTAGTAACAAAAGCGACAAGTTCACCAAAAGGTGACTCTTCCGGATGGGAGTAGGAAATTGAAATGTATAACATCGAACAAGCTACCCCCATTGACACATCTACCTCTTGGTACACAAATGTGCAGCAGTATCTTCAGCATGGTACCCTTCCCTCACATTTATTGACAAGATAGAAGAGGGCTACTAGACTTAAATCTCTATCATATTAGTTGGTACGTGGAGTGATTTTCTGAAAGCACCACAACAGGGTCCTATTCAGGTGTCTGGAAGCACCTGATTTAGAAAGGGTATTGTGTGACCTCCACGATGGACCAACTGGTGGTTATTTTCAAGATGATACTACTGTGCACAAGATTGTTTAGACCTATTTATATTGGCCCACAATTTTCAAGGATGCTCATTCTTATGCCTAGAAATGTCCAGTTTGTCAGAAATGCATTGGCCGAGATAAGATGCAAGTTGCCCCATTATAGCCTTTTGTTGTAGAAGAACCTTTCAAAAAATGGGGATTTGTTGTAGCGGCTACAAACACCCTCCAAAATTATGCCTTAGCTTCGTTTTGGAGCCTCCCTACCAATCTTTCACAACACCTTGTCTTGATTTGTCAAGTACACATGCTTCAGTGTTTTTCTTGCACAAAGTCAGCTTGTCGATCAAAGCTTGATGCATTCCCCTCAAAGGCTGATCACCTAGACTTGGTCCAGTTGTAGGTTGAGCAACTCCCCCAAGAAATTGCACAATTCTGGAGGGAAACCATCCTTCCCTCCAGAAATTGTGCAATTCTGTCTCACAGCCTACAGGGCTCTAGAATTGCGCAATCCTACCAGACAGTCTTCACCCATAAAACTGCACAATCCTTCCTAGCAGGCCTTCTCAACCCAGGAATTGCGTAATCTTGAGTAGCACTCAGCTGCTCTGCCTAGAAATAGTGCAAATCTCCTGGGCAGCCAAACCCAACTCCCATCCAAAAATGTGCATTTTCTCCTAGCAGTTGAGTAGCCTCATGCATAAATAGTTGAGTTGACCAGTTCCACCCGGGACTAAGGAAACTTGGTTTGCATGCATGGCTTGATTTTACCCGAACTAGCAAAAGGCAACATGCAAAAGGCATCCCATGATTTAGGGAGCTATTTTTAGCAGCTATAGGTTACATGCAAAGTTCATTCTAAAAATTTTCTTCCAAGTGTAGCTTTTTCCTAGATTTGTGGCATGCGCATCATGAGGTCAAAATTATTTATTCGATGCATTAGAGCTCATTCTTTCACATTGATCTTGGATATTTGACATCCCACAACACATCTAGGACTCTTCGACACATCCAACTTAGCTATTCACGAGTAAGTGGTATCAACTTGTCTTTTTTAGCATTTCTGTTGCTTTTTGTGTTTTCGCTTGTGTGAGTGTTGTTGTCTTGATTTGTTTGAATGCTTGCTATCATTCACATGAATACTATCTTGTACTAGAATGTTTTAGTTTTCGTTGCTATCTCACTTATCACATGCATGAAACTGTTTTGGATGAAGAGTCGTTGATTTGGCGACTCGCTTCACCCACATGCATGTTGATATTTTTAATGAATCTTTCATTTGATGTTTGCATGCACGATCAATCACTTCTACTTTCACTTAACGTCACCATGAATTCACTTTTAGATTTGATTTTAGTTTCCCATTGGTGGGTCTGGGCAGCCTTAGCCCGGACTCTGCCTAACCCAGACAACAATACGCAATATGGAGAAGGAAGGCTCTGTCTTCCTCTCTAGAAATACACTTTTTTGCCCAGGCACTTTTCTCCAGGAATATTTTTCCCATTTCTGAGGGACAATGATTGGTGGCCTAGAAAATTGTGCAATGCAGTCCATGAGCCTGTAGTCATTGCCAGCTGGAATTGCGCATTGCGCAATCCCAACAGTTAGTAGTCAGCCTGGATTGCACATTGCAGAAATCCAAGAACTAGTCTTGCCTCCCAAAAAACCCAGACTACTTTTTTCATAGTTCTGACAGCCAGTCACCCAGCCTCCGAAAGAAATAGCGCAATCTTTGCCTATCATTCCCCAGGTATGTGTTATGTCATTCCTTGAATTTCCTTTGGTTTTCATTAACATATTTCTTGCCATGCATGTTGCTTTGTATCTAGATCTTTCAGGTGTTTATCTGCCTCTTAGAAGTAGAGGACCAATGGCCTCCAAGAGAACGGGATCAAAGGACACTGACAAAAGTGCAACTGGTGTAGCAGTTGAGTAGGTATCCACATGTCTACTGATCTATGAAGATACCGAGCTGTTTCTAGATAAGGACATCAAGTTGAAATGGAAAGAAGTCAATGAAGCATTTGCAGGCACTTTTGGGGAAGCTCTCAAAGACTGTTAGGTTTATATTAACATTCACAAGTTTGGCTTGTACTGGATTGCATGTAGATACCCCGCGTTCCCATGCACAAACATGATACAATGGATCGTCTCACACTTTGATCCCGAGACGATGAATCTGAGCAGTGTTAGCAGAATGAAGCTTGCCACCTTGTCAGCAAAGGATTATGATGATATGTATCAAATTTCGAAGCCTATGACTATCATGGAGACTCCTTTCATCTTACCCAACAATAGTGCCAACTCTAGAGACATTTTGAAGAACTGGGTAAAGGAGCCGACTAGATTCAGGATGACACCCAACCAGATATATCAAATGAAGATACTGTGGAAGGTGTATCAATACTTGGTCATATTTGCATGTCGACTATGTGGCCAAGGAAGCACGAAAACAATCCCACAGAGTTGGGTGATTATGCTGTACCAACTGGCTAGAGAGGGCAAACCATGTAATTGGTCTGACATGTTGGCTCATTAGCTGAAGGAACATGTAAAGAAGGCTCGATAGTCACCAAGAGGTATGCAAGAGGATATCTACATGTCCACTTACATCTTAGATGCGATCTGTGCCTGACAGGAGGTCCCAGGCTTGGAGTGGGCATGGTCACCGACGTACACTGCTATGAACACATATTTCAAGTTATTGTTCGAATGCAACTTCAGAGGAGTAATCACACAATTTTCCGATCATTTTGTCACCCTAGTCTACAAGATGATATTCTAAAAGGATCCACCCCACATGTCAAAGGAAGTAATGGAGGCACTAATAGACATTGATAATTGATATGCCTCACTGTTTGGCACCTTCATCCGAATGTTTAGCATGGAGAAACCTCCACATGTTCTACCGAAATTTTCCTTGGATATACTCGTCATACAGGAAGTATCATATCACATCTCGACAGGATTGACAGCTAGACTGCACCGAAAGAAGAAGGCACCTTGGCCATATCTTCCATTGTAGATTGGGTTCTATGAGATCTGGAGTATCAAACAAGCAGATGTCAAAGAAGAACTGATGAATAAGCATCCATTTGACCTTTGAAGATACAATTCATATGACCCACATTGTATTGTGAAGGATCACTGCACGAGATTTAGTTCAACTGGATCCACGAGGCATTTCATTGGGCCAAGGGGGGCCCATGGCGATATTACTACAGTTTCTCCATACCCAGTGAACAAGTCAGCTTCGTTGTGGAGTGGTTAGCGAAGAAACATGAAGCAACATCCTGTAAAGCACCAACAATAGCAATAGTAGCAACAAAGGCAAGCATACCAGTGTGCGACAAGGGCAAGAGGAAGATTGTCAATCACATGGAGGAAGAGAAAAGCTACAAGTTTCGAGTAGACCCATTAGTAGAGAAAGAAACTATGGCTATAGAGGCAAAGAGGAAACAACACGACAAGTGAATCGCCAAAGGCAGAGGGAGAAGAGAAGAATGGAGGAAGTAGAGAAGGAGTTGCATGAGCTGAAGGAGAAACTTCGAAAGGAATAAGAGCTGTGTAAACAGGAGATGGAAGCACAACAATAGAAGGTACAACAAGGGGCACAACATGTGCAAACATATGAAATAATGCCCGTACAAGTAGTGGATTCATTAGAACTATTGGCATTGGGAAAACAGGGTGAACCATCGTAGGAACAAGAATTTTCTCATGAGATAGAGCAAGAACTTCAATAGGTGGATATGGATATGGAGCAACAAGAATCAGAATAGGACATCGACCTTATGCCTTATCACCAAGAGGTTGACTTACCTACTTCACTGCATCCAGATGATGAGAAAGTCTCAAGTGACCGAGGAGGCACTGAGATCCTTAGAGATCAGCTGGAAGAAGAGATGCACAACATCTCATTTGACGAGTCTCAACATAGAGTTGTGCAGTCTCATAGAGTGTTGACTCCATATGATCATACATATACTGTGCAAGTTGAGGAACGAGTGATCATGTCTGACGTGCGCAAACATCCAGCGGCCTTTGCCAATGCAACTAGAGTGTATGCCGAAGCCACTAGCTCAAGTGTTCACTTTCTAATAGCTAAGAATGAGTGAATGGCTAAGGAACTACATATGGCCAAGCAAGGAGGAGAGTTGGTTACAACATCCACCAGAGCTAAACTGAAGAAGGCAATACTAGATGAAGTATTGTCCCTTGACATAGTTATGCAAGTGTTGTACTCCAAGTTTGGCACCACGCATAAGGTAGTCATCCATCTCAACAGATGGCAGGAGCGATGTGTTAGAAGAGCACGTATCTTGACGAACTTGCATGCTGTTGTTGATTACATGCAAGCATGGACGATGAGATACAAGGGGGCCCCACTTCACTTGCCTAAGAGGATGAAGGCCAGTGTGGTTGAGCTAAAGGCACATATTCAGAGTCAGATCCGGAACTACGAAGAGATCCGGAAACTCATCATGAGTATACAGGCTTCCCATGCATGTGTGTTCAATAGTATGGATGTTGTGGTGCACGCACATGCGATCCCATCTATTGGGAATCTCACCCAAGCGAAGACAAAGGCACATGTTCGACTAGAGATTGACTCATACTTTGATGAGTTGATGCACATTTCTACCTTCCTAGACTTGCTCATCAGTGCAGACATCATGCACAAGTATGTCGTTGGTCCAGCCGCATTGAAGACAATGATGCACATGCTTACAGATGAGTTGGACAAAGGAGCCCGAGTAGTGTACCCAAATGCTATGGAGGCAAGAGTCAAGTTCCAGAAATATTTCACCTTGGAGCACACAGACACCATCAAGGATTACCGATATTGGCATCAATATGTTACTATTGATCATCACGAGGATGTTGAGGAGTTGGACTTCCATGGTTGTCTAAGTCAGAGTGATGTCTAGCATGACTTGCTCAAGACATTGTGTCTCACATGGGTACATGTGCATTGTAATGTAACGTCATGTCAAGTGTAATTTAAGTGTCGATAGTTGGATGTAACAGTGATAGAGTAGACGAAGAGTCATGAGGGTAGTTGAAATGTCACAAAGGGGAATGCCAAGGGTCACCCCACCCTTTGCTATAAATAGTTCCTCATAATTCATTGTATAGACTTTTGGTCAGCTAAGCTTTCGATAAGACTATCTTGGAGAGAGCTTGGACAGTATTGTAACGAGCCTTGGCTTCTTCACTGTGGAGAGCTAGTACATCTCTTTGGAGGAGCAGGTGGTTGTGGCTATAACGTTCCGCTATCAGAACTAGTGGTTGGACATGGATGTATTGTATTACTGGAACTTACACTTCTTAATATAACAAGAGCCAACATGTTTCATGAATATGTTGTATTGTATTCTATGCTATCTGGTTTACTCTAAATTATATATGTATTGGTTTTATTGCGCATGCATGTATAGCTATCTGTGTATGTATATATGAATCTTTTTGAAATGTGTTGTTGGTTTAGCCATCACTTTGGATTGCTTGCTAACTTGCCTTCCATGTTGTGACGTATCTTTGCTCATGTGTTCCCTTGTTAACTGTGTGTTATCACAGGTTTCCAAGGGGTGCACTCTTCCCAACCCCCGTGTGTTAGAACCTCTCATGCACCTTCCTTGGCTTATCGCAGCTATCAAACCCTTGCTACCAACAGAGTTATATTACTTGCCTCTGTGCAAAATTGTGGTCAAGGCCTTACCATATGACCCACTACTGGGACTCCTACACCAAACAGCCTGAGGTCTAATTGGGACTTCTTACCGGGGAGATATCTTGACATGTTGGTGGGTCCACCACCATCAAAATTTCTGGCGCTAGAAGGAAGGCCAAATGACAAGTTGTGTCCTCTCATCTGGTTTTGAACCTTTGTATATCTTTCATGGATTCTTCCACTCTTCTCCCTCCACGTTGTTTTTTGAATCATGAAGATGTCACTATCACGAGGGACTTATTTGATCTCTTGTCCACTTACACATATGATGGTGAAAGCAAAGTGGCCTGGCTTGAGTTCTTACCTGACTTTCTTTCCATGCTTCATGAGGAAGATGAGTGTTCTGATGAACATGCCAGCTTGCTGCTTGCATACACACTTTGTGAATCTCCACTTCGATGTCTATGCATCCTACCAGATGATAGCGTGCACTCACTTGAGCACTTCTGTGATCTTATTGAAGACACTTTCCATCATTTTGATCCAGATCATCTTGACCAAAAACTGATACAACAACAGAAGGCTCCACATGAATCCACTATGGATTTTTGGCAACACTTTCGTGACTTGTAGTTTCAAGCTCCGAAGAGCCAGATAAATTTTTTCTATCTTTGGGACCGATTCGAGTACTGCATTAAGAAATTTTCTCATCCTAAGAAAAAATTTTAAATCAAGCCTCGCCCAACATTCTTCAGTGATGGAATTTCGTAATCTCAGGCAGATGTGGCCACTGCCACAAGTGATTGTCCGCCATCCCCTCATCAAATAGTTCCACCACTACAGAGTGATGTTGAGGATCATTCTCACACACCTGTTCTGCTGTCACATCCTCCCAAGATCACTTCACTTAATTTTTGCGCAAATTTGGTTGTGAGTCCATCGAGTTGTCATATGCATTTTGTTCCACAACCTCCGTCTTCGCACTCGGCTGTTCCTCCAGATGACACTGCCTTGTGTTCTTCCATTCTAGACTCTACACTTGTTGTGAATGAGGAACAAGCCACTGACGGAGGTGGTGTTGCACCACCAACATGCATTTTCATTAACGAAAAGTATGAGTGGGAGCTTGAGCATCAACACTCGATAAAGGATGACTCCCTTCTATCTGAGCCTCCTCCGTTCTTTCCTGACATCTTTGGTGAATCTACCATCCAAGATTTCACATGTGTATCTTCATCCACAGATGCACCCATTGTTGATCATTCGCAGGACACATTAGATGTTAGTCCATCATCCAACAATGGAGAGGATAAGTCTTTCATTGAAAATCCACTTGGAATTTCATTTGCCTTTTCCAGAAACACAAAGGATGGATTTTCTCGCTTCTTATCTACCCCTCTATTTGATTCATTAGATCATGAGGATGCCAATGAAATCATTGATTTTTTTGATCGTGGCTGTCGTGATCCATTTACTCCCATATTTGATCACGATCATGTTTCTATCACAGTTGATTTTTTGAAGCCATCGTCTATGATGAACTATCCGACAATGAAGTTGGAACACCCAAGACTATCGAGGCACTTCAGCTCGAGCTGATGGTTTTGTTAGGCCCTCACCCTCTTGGGGTTAGTCTCACTTCTAATCAGGAAACTGTTCAATCAGCCGAGGCTCCTCATCACTCATCTCTATGCATTGAAGATCAATCTTACACACAGATCATACTTCCTCCACTCGAACTGCACAATCCTATTGTTCATGCATTGGAGGAATCTTACATTACAAGCACGTTTGTACAATGCAAGTTGTCTTTCTTTATTTCATTTGCTTGCATATCACATTCAAGAGTGTGCTTATGCTTCAAAGTTGCACACAGTGTCACACAACACCATGGTAAGCCCACGAACTATTCTTCATATACTTGCACTCACTTGTGTTCCGTGGACACTTTGAAACACGAAGTGTGGTTGTCCTCATTGTTATATCTTTCTTTCTTCCTGGTTCGCGTAATTGGGTTGCTTGCAAGACAATCCTTCACCAACATGGGTACACCAATGCGCCGGTGGCTACATTGGAAATATCACTTCACGTGATCAGGCCCATGCACCATTAGTTTAGGAGTAGGAGTAATGTTCACTTTCAGTCAGTTTGCTTGCATGCTTGTTTTCTTACTTGCTTTGTTTGCTTGTTTGCTTGCTTTTTTTCTTGCTTGTTTGCTTGCTAGCATTGCTTTCTCTTTTTCTTCTACTTCTGCTTTTCTTTGTTGTTTGCTTATTTTCTTGTTTTGTTCATAGGTTAGTTTCACATGAAACCAAGTATGACTCTTGAAACAAGTTGGGTAAAGTACATGAGGCCTTGTACAACTATCACTACTTGGTTATCTGTCATCCTTCCTCTGTATGAAGATCTTGTTACTTTTAGTCCATGATATGTTGCAAGAAAATACGTACTATTCGAAGTGAACCTTGGTGAAAACACATGCTTGCGCGCTAATTAGTGTCACCTACTCTAGTCAGTTGTTTTTGGGTTAACCCTTGTTAGCTCAATCAAGTAGAGTTAGGTGAGGGGGAAAACCTTAACAGGCACATCAGAGGTATAATAAACTACTTATATGCTGGAACAACCTCTTCTGCTCTCAATAAGTTAGGACCCCTCTTCCACCTCTGAAATGAATAAGTGTTATGCACAATTATGAAAATGAAAAATAAAAAATTGAAAAAGTGAAAAAGTTTGAAAAAATGAAAAAATGAATAAGCTCAAAGAAGAGAGAGAGGCTTCTTGCATAGAGAGGTGATGCAAGTAACTCCACCAAGGTACTATCCAGGTTTGCTGGAATTAGAGCCATGCTTGTGTTCCTATGTGACTCCGTCGGGGTACTGTCCAGGCCTACTGGCAACAGGGCAACACCAGAGATGAAACTAAGACTTTGACGGTTATACTGCTTGTGCACCAATATACCCCTCAACCCCAATAGCAACAACTGTGTTTCCTTGGTTTGGAATGTGAGTCAATCGACCATGATCTTGGTAGATGCTACATATTACATCAATCTAGCGTGAAAACAGGATGAATTGAGAACTGAACAATACTTCCAGAGGTGTTAGACTTGATTTTTGCGAACAAGTTTCATTCAGAGAGCTAGAGTTCTACCAGTGTGTCGCCAAGTGTTGTAGCAGCTACAACCACCCTCCAAAATATTTCCTTAACTTTGTTTTGGAGCCTCCCTACCAACCTTTCACAACACCTTGTCTTAATTCGTCAAGTACACAAGCTTCAATGTTTTTCTTACACAAAGTCAGCATGTCGATCAAAGCTTGATGCATTCCCATCACAAGCTGATCACTCAGACTTGGTCCAGCTATAGGCTGAGCAGATCCCCCAAGAAATTGCGCAATTATGGAGGGAAACTAGCCCTCCCTCTAGAAATTCTGCAATTCAGACTGATAGCCTGCTGGGCTCCAGAATTGCGCAATCCTGCTAGACACTGTTCACCCAGAAAACTGCGTAATCCTTCCCAACAGGCCTACTCAGTCGAGGAATTGTGCAATCCTGAGCAGTAGTTAGCTGCTTTACCCAGAAATTGTGCAAATATCCTAGGAAGCTAGCCCAACTCCCATCCAGAAATGCACATTTTCTCCCAATAGTTGAGCAGGCTCATGCATGAGCAGTTGGGTTGACCAGTTCCACCCGGGACCAAGGAAACTTGACTTGCATGCATGGCTTGCTTTTCCTCAGAATAGCAAAAGGAAACATGCAAAAGGCATCCCATGATTCATGGAGCTATTTTTAGTAGCCAGAGGTTACATGCAAAGTTCGTTTTATAAACTTTCCTCCAAGTGTCCCTTTTTCATAGACTTGTGGCACGTGTGTCATGAGCTCAAACTTATTTATTCGATGCATCAGAGCTCATTCTTTCACATCGATCTTGGAGCTCTGACATCCCACATCACATTTAGGACTCTTCGACACATCCGACTCACCTATTCATGGGTAAGTGGTCTCAACTTGTCTTTTTCAACATTTCTGTCGGTTTTTGTGTTTTTGCTTGTGTGAGTGTTGTTTTCTTGATTTCTTTGAATGTTTGAGGTAATCTGCATGCATACTAGCTTGTAATAGCACTATTTTAGTTTTTGTTGCTATCTCACTACTGCCACATGCATGAAATTGTTTTGCACGAATGGTCGCCGATTCGGCGAATTGCTTCACCCACATGCATGTTGATCTTTTATTGAATCTTTCATTCGATGTTTTCATGCATGATCAATCACTTCTACTTTCACTTAGTGTCTCCATGCATTCACTTTCATATTTTCTTTCAGTTGCCCGTTGGCGGTTCTAGACAATCTTGGCCTAGACTCTACCTCACCCATAAAACATTAAGCAATATGGAGAAGGAAGTCTCTATATTCCTCTCTAGAAATGTTCATTTCTTCCCAGGCACTATCCTCCAGGACTGTTTTGTGAATTTCTAAGGGACAATGACTGTTGGCCTAGAAAACTACGTAATGCAGTCCCTGAGCCTGCAGTCATTAGTAGTTAGAATTGCACATTGTGCAATCTTAGCAGTCACTAATCAACCTAGATTATGCATTGCACAAATCCAGTAGCTAGTATTTCCTCCCAGATAGCCCAGACTACCTTTTGTGCAGTTTTGGCAGCCAATCACCTAGCCACCCAGAAGTAATTGCACAATATTTGCCTATCATTCCACAAGTATCTGTTATGTCATTCCCCAAATTTGCTTTGGTTCTCACTGGCAGATTTATTTCCATGCATGCTTCTTTGTCTCCAGATCTTTCAAGTGTTCATCCACCTCTTAGTAGTACAGGACCAATGGCCTCCAAGAGAGCGGGATGAAAGGACACTAATGGAAGTGCAACTGGAGTAGCAGTTGAGCAAATGTCTGCATGTCTATCGATCTATGAAGATACCAAGTTGTTTCTAGACAAGGACGTCAAGATGAAATGGCAAGAGTTCAATGAATCATTTGCAGGAACTTTTGGGGAAGACCTTGAAGACCGTCAGGTGTATGTGAACATTCACAAGTCTGGATTGTACCGGATTGCATGCAGATACCCTGCGTTCCCATGCGTAGTCATGATACACTAGATCGTCGCACACACTGATCCCAAGATGATGACTCTGAGCAGTGTCAGCGGGATGAAGCTTGCCACCTTTTGGGCATAGGATTATGATGAGATGTATTAGAAGTCGAAGCCTGTGACTATCATGGAGACTCCTTTCAGCTTACCCAACAACAACGCCAACTCCAGAGATATTCTGAAGAATAGGGTAAAGGAGCCGGCTAGATTCAGTATGAAACCCAACCAAATCTATAAGAAGAAGATACTATGGAAGGCATATTAGTACTTGGTCATATTTTCATGTCGACTATGTGGCTAAGAAAGCACGGAAACCTTCCCATAGAGTTGGGTGATCGTGTTGGACCAAATGGCCATATAAGGCAAACGATGTAATTGGTCCAACATGTTAGCTCATCAGCTGAGGGAACAAGTAGAAAAGGCTCAACAGTCACTAGGAGGTATGCAAGAGGATATCTACATGTCTGCCCACATCTTAGATGCAATATGTGCCTGACAGGAGCTCCCAAGCTTGGAATGGGCATGGTAATCGATGGAGACTACCATGAACACATATTGCAAAAAGTTGTCCGAATGCAGCTTCAAAGGAGTAATCACACGGTTGTCTGATAATTTTGTCACCCCATTCTAAAAGATGATATTCAAACAAGATCCACCCTACATGTCGAAGGAACCAATGGAGGCTCTAATAGACATTGTTGATTGGTATGCCTCACCATTTGATGCCTTCATCTGAGTGTTTAGTGTGGATAAGCCTCCACATGTTCTATCGAAGTTTGCCTTGGACATACTCGTCATGGAGGAAGTATCATATCACATTTCGACTGGATTGACAATTAGACTGCACTGGAAGAAGAAGGAACCTTGGTCATCTCTTCCATTGCAGATTGGGTTATATGAGATCCGGATTATCAAGCAAGTGGATGTCGAAGTAGAACTGATGAAGAAGTATCCATTCAACCTCCAAAGCTACAATCCATATTAACCACATTGTATTGTGAAGGATCACTGCACGAGAGTATAGTTCAACTGGATCCACGGGGCATTTCATTGGGCCAAGGAGGACCCATGGAGATATTTCTATAGTTTCTCCAGAGCCAATGAATAGGTCAGCTTTGTTGTGAAGTGGTCAGCGAAGCACATGAAGCAACATCTCAGAAAGCACCAACATTGGTAGTAGTAGAAGAAGAGGCAAGCATACCAGTGCATGACAAGGGAAAGAGGAATATTGTTGATCACATGGAGGAAGAACAAAGTTGCAAGTTTCGAGCAGACCCATTTGTAGAGAAAGAAACTATGGCTATAGAGGTGAAGAGGAAATAGTGCGACAAGCGAATCTTCGCAAAGGCAGAGGGAGAAGAGAAGAATGGAGGAAGCAGAGAAGGAGTTGCATGAACTAAAGGAGCAACTTCAGAAGGAACAAGAGCTATGCAAACATGAGATGGAATCACAATAACAATAAGTACAGTAGGGGGTGCAACATGTGCAAACAAATGAAACAATGCCTGTACAAGTAGTGGATTCATCAGAACAACTGGCATTAGTCAAACAGGTCGAACCATTGCAGGAGTAGGACTTCACTCATGAGATAGAGCAAGCACTTCAATAGTTGGATACAAATATGGAGAAATGGGAATCATAATAGGACATCGATCTTATGCTTCACCACTAAGAGGTCGAATTACCTACTTCAACTCATCCAGATGATGATCAAGTCTCAAGTGACCAAGGAGGCATTGAGATCCTCAGAGATTAGAAGGAAGAAGAGATGCACAACATCTCACTTGATGAGTCTCAACATAGAGTTGTGTAGTCTCATAGAGTGTCAACTCCGAATGATCATACATCTCCTACGCAAGTTGAGGAACGAGTGATCATGTCTGACGTGCACAAACATCCATCAGCCTTGGACGATGCCGATGCAACTGATCAAGATTTAAATAGGTGTTAGATACCTATACCAATAGGTTTCATATTTCATGATTGGAGATCAAAGGTCCAAATATGCTCTGCTTTGATGATGTAAAGATCACATATTTCCTCAAAAAGGACTAATGCCTGTCTCAGTTTTGACATGAACTTAATTTTGATGGATGGTCCAACAGTCTAATCTGGATCATGCCATGTTTTCAATTTACTTGTTGTAGAATAGAGAATGATATCTATCCAAACTGTTTAATCTTGGCAGATCAGTAGATAGGTAGAGAAACAAAGG